>SJXQ01004590.1:0-26819 GCA_006408695.1 Aepyceros melampus | reverse complement strand
TCACCATCTCCTGAAGCTTGCCCAAGTTCATGTCCATTGCATTGGTGATGCCATATAGATAGTAATTTTGATGACTGAAGACATATGTCAACTGAAAATAAGATCAAGATGATTAATTCATTTTATCTTAACCACCAGGTACCAGCCAGAAAACAATAACCAGCACTCACAAATGACTAGTCCTGGGTTTGAACTGGCGACCTGAAACTCAGAGGCTTTTTACTTCCCCTTCCTGAAGCCAGTTCCTAGAGTCATGCACTGCCCCTAGTCTGAACATCACCGGAGCAGTAATTGGACACAACAAAGTAACAGGCAGCCTTTAGCTTTCTAAAGATGTAATGTTGAACTATTTGGTGTTTTCTTTTTGGTCTTCCTTTCCTTTCTAGTTTGACAGTTAAAAAAAAAAAAATCATTCTACAGCATTCTGTTTAGATGCTCTGAGTTGAATTTTTGCAGGGCCAACCAAAAGTGTTTCAAATGAAGAAGAAATGAGTCCTTGCCTGAGAGCCTTTGCAGAGTAATGCGGTCCCCAGAGAACCCGAGCTGCACTCAGACACAAATGCTCAGTGAACTAACTGTCTCCTAACGGCAGGGGTGGCCTAGCTCTGGTATAAATGTAAAACCCCATGAAAGCTAAAAGTAAAGGGAACGTAGAAAAGTAACGTAATGTGTTCGCCATTTTGGGCTTCAGAAGTTCGCGGCAAGATTTCCCCTTGGGATCGCTCCACTTTGTAGTTTGTTTCTCTGTATGTCCTACCTCATTACCTTCTTTCAGACACCTGAACTATTCATGTTTCCTTAACTGGAGCTATGCTCTTAAGAGCTACCCCCAAAATCCTTCATTGCCGAGAAGGTCATTATATAGCAGATAGAAACCTTCAGGGGGAAAAATCCTATATCAACTGGTGGTATAATCCCCAAGGGGAAACAGACTTTAGTTGAACAATCAGAAACCTGGCTTGCTTTATGGTGTTTACACTGCTGCTTGCTAATGGATCACCATAAAGGAAGCAAAAGGGCTCTTAGACCATTGAGTAGGCTATCATGGGAGTCTTCTGAGTGTGCCTTTTTTATTTGCTGCAGTCAGGTTAATGAGCTCACCAGCCCACTTGATGTTGAGGACTTTGTAACAAAGCAATCTCTCATTAAATGCTGCCTGGCACCACTCTCTTGAAGCAAAGGGACATTCAGATTATTGAATGCCTTTGTACTCCTCATTCTACCAGGCTGTGGAGTCCAGCAGTGGCATTGGTCCCACACACTTCCTGGCAGGCATCCAGTCAGTCATCCGCCTGCCCTCTTCAAACTGCGTGGGCATTTGCCAATCTAAGCAGCACTGGTAGGCAAACAAGCATGGCACACGACTCCTTTGGCTGGGAGCCAAATGTGCAGCTGAACAATCTAATTTGTTTCTACTGTAGAGAGAAACATTCTTCCCCATTCTTTCCTATTCAGTTGAATTTACATGTAAAAGTTTTGTTATGGTACAAAGGAATGTGCATTTATCTACATTTCCTTTCTGCTTTTACACCTTTTTGGACTTAACAGTGCAGGTCATGATTTTGTCTGTGGCTTTATTTTAAGTACCTCCTGGCTGACAGTTTCTTCAATGAAATGACCCCAGAGTGTTATCAGCTAGCTAGCAGGTGTGTCTCTATTCAGAATCTTGCAGACAGAAGTGCATCTTGGGTAAAGAGCAATCTATGCAGAATCCAGCTTTTTTCAACATTACTCATGAGATTTAATGGTTCACTGTCATTAAAAAAAAAAAGCTAAAAAGATTTTTTTTTCAATTTTGATATTTTTGTAGAGTGTTGATAATGCCCTGAGGCAAACTGACCTCAAATGGGATCACAATTATTTTTTAAATGCATCTTATTATATTTCAGTAAACAGTTGTCCTTTACTACTAATAATTTCTCTTTCCCAGCTAATAAATACTTACTTTAAAAATTTTGAGAGCACATAGAACAGATGCTCAAAAATTAAGTATAATTTTGGCTCTGGTGTTACATTTAGGCATAGAAGAACATGTAGGGGTATTTTGAGATAAATAAAGCTATAACCATAACTATCCATTCTTAGTCTATTCAATTTTCAAATAAAAATAAAGCTTATTTCACTATTTTAGAATAGCTCTTTGGAAAAAATAATTATAATAACCTTAAAAAGCCAGAACATTTTGGAAATTTTCCCAAAGAGGCTTGTCTATTGAATCAAGTAAAAAGAGTCTACCTATACCCTAAATTTGAGAACATAAACAAGACTATGAAATGCAAATTCAGACTGCTCCCTGAGAAAGGTTCACAATTTAAAACCAAACCAGAAAAAACTAAAATATAAATGTGTAGTTTGAATGCACAACAAAATAGCTGTCAGGAAGAAAATAGTCTTAAAACTAGCACACTCTTCTCTCATGTTTTTAAATATTAGAATGGGGAAGATAGTGACTTAACAATACTAATTTATTTTTTCTGACTATGTCATATTTCTGTTTATACCATGCAGTTTAAGAAATAACAGTATTGTGGAGTATAAACCCAAAACTCTGCTCTATAGATCATTTATACTGCTTACTACACAGTTTAATATACATGTTTACAATTTGTTTACATAATGTCAATTCAAATGCTTCTAAATTTTTTAAGTATTGGTTGTGTTCAGGTAACATGGGTATCAAATCTAATGTTTATTAAATGTTTCTTATATTTAAATTTATAGTGATTTTTAAAAAAACATTTTCATTTCACATTACTGTACTTATCATTTTATGTCTGGTTCTAGGTGTTATGTGTTACAAATATGGAGTAAATCTTTATTAAAAAACACCTCTAGCTCTCAACTCAGTCATTAATTTAGCATCACTTGCTATATAGTCTTTATGAATTGTCAACTAAAGAGCAATATGAAACAGAAAAAGCACATTAATGATCATTATTTTTTAAAAGAGTAGATTTTGATAAACATGTATACTGCCTGCAATAATATTTCCTAAAGGAGGGGATAAAGGTATTTTAAAAACACAAACTGCAGACAGCAAGGTAAAAGAAAAAAAAGCCTAAGAACAGTAAGAAATGAGTTGGTAGGTAGATGGAGCTTTTCTTACTAGATGAGTGTTCTGTGTTGTTCTTAACGATGTTTCAAAATGATGTAAGTTTATTTTCTTTTCCAGCTATGTGTGTGTGTGTGTGTATGTATGTGTGTATATATATATATTCACATCTTAGCTCAGTCTGGATATTTGAAGACTTGAAAACAAAGCATCATCCGATGATCTAAATAGACTGAGTAAGCTAACCACATATTTTGCTAAACTGCAGACAGGCTATCTACAACATTTCAAGGAAATCTGTCTTACTGATTTCTAAAGTAGCTCAATTCTCCATTATGATGACCCAGGTAACTTGCTGTCATCTTCACTTGTACAAAAATCTATGGAGAATTGAGAAATGTCTCAATCACAAAATATTGTTGTTAATATTAATCTAATAGAAACAGTTTGCAATTTTGGACTATTTATAAAGAAACTGACTCTTTTAAAAATATAACCAAGTAACTATCTTTGAAAAATTGCACGAATGTTAGAATATGATTGATTCATGTGAAATATGATTGAGGAAAATGCATATAAATTCCTTACCCTTTCCAAATATTCATGTCTTTATTATTATCTCAGCTGATTTTAAAAAGCCTTACAGTATTATAATTTGAAGATAGTCCTCTTGTCCAATATATTATTTAGTCACTGAATTTTTGCATTTCTAAAATAATGAATAACTAAGAAATCTACATGTGTGTGAACACGTATGATCAGATAATAGAACACAGCCTACCCCATTAGATGCTGGCCAATACTTACACTTAATTTTTTGAAAGGGTTGCCTTTTAAAAGAATCAAGTTAATAACAAAGGTATATATACATAAACATATTTTATGTGTATGCCCAAATATTCTACTATTAAAATAACAATTTACAATGAAAACCATGGATAATAACAATATTTTAAAAACCAGAATCATAGCCTATCTTAAACGATTCAGATAAGCAGGTTGGTTGGCTAAATGCTCAGCAAGTAGTCTTCAATTTTTTATCTAGCTATTTATAGAAAGCTGCAGAAACAGCTGAGCTGACTGAAGTGATGTCACATTTGCTGATGGAATGGTTTGTTCCAGAGCACGCCCAGAGGCTGCGTGAGTCTACTTAAGGTTTGGTACGAAACCCTAAGCAGTGAGAAGGTGTAAACATGGGCATTTTCCAGCCCCACCAATCAATATTGCATTGATACTTTCTACTGACCTTTAACCCCACGAGGAATACCAATAGCACCATACTGAATCTTCCTTCTTCAAGGGCTGCCCAGCATAAGCTACCAATTTTACAATCGATCAAAAGTCATCTCTGTGAATAAAGCTTGAAATTTCAGGCAACAGCAAGCAATTTTTGAAAGGTCAGGGCTGGGTTTTTATTTGCTTGACCTGTGCTTTCAACTTGTATCATAGTTCTTTATAACCACTAAAAGTAGTACGAAAATTTCAGATTTTTTTTTCCCCGTGTATTTTTAGTAAGCCTTTGGGCATTTTCACTGTCCCTAAAAGAATATGGTTGCATGGCAACCTTCACAGTTGCTATGGAGACTCCATGTGTAAGCAGCTGCTGCAATCAGCATTAACTCCAGGCTTGCAGGTTTGTCATTCCAATACATAGGGAGGGGAAAGCAAATAGGACAGCACATTGCCGTAAAGGGGAAGTCACCTAGATAATGTCACTCACAAACATATGTTCCACAATTATTCTTTCCACTGTTTTATTGCTGCAATTATAGCTAAACTAAGATTACAAAATTATATGGTTTTAATTTGCCTCTATTGACTATGTTTCACTTCCATTAAAATTAAGTCTGAACCCATTTACGTGGAAAACTGCTGGCTTTCTGGAAAAAATTTTTTTTTGCTCTCTCATTTAATGTCAACAGGAAAAAAAAAAAAATCAATGCCCATGGAAACCTTTGTGTGAAGCAAGCAACTTAGCCAAAATATAAATGAACGTAACATGGACAGCACAGCCCCTTCCCAAAGTGCCACCCAGAGTTTTGTCAGGACAGACCACAAAGATGCCTCAGATGACACTGATCCGAGTCTTTAAAATGTAAACAGAAAGGCCAGTTAAGCCATCTTAAACGGCTATCCTCCAGTGAGTCCATCAAGCTTAAATATTGCAGCACATGATTCCAAAATCAAAGTCCTTTAAAAAGGAAACTCAAGAAGAGAGATGGTAGGAAAATTGTAGTTGCTACTTCTCTCAAACTACTGCTATCTAATCCTTGTGAGCCTGGATATTGCAAGTATCTTGGATACCCATAATAACCGATCAATTTATTCCCTAAAAGACAGGATCTCTTAATGCACAGGCACAATATTATTAACTTAGAATCATTTACAATATAACATTAGTCAGCCATAGTTTTGCATCACCAAATTAAATAATCAGTTAGTACTCTTATTTTAATATTTGTGTCTTTTTTGGAGATATAATACTTCTTCCCAGAAAATTAAGAATCATCACTAAAAATCAGCATTTTACTTAAGGGCAATGTAACCATTTGTTTTCTAATTTATAGGACATAAGTCTCACTATCCTACAAGCAAGTAAATAGTTTTCATTGTATTTAATTAGATTCAAGTGGCAACACAGTGTTTTTACTCTACAATATAGAAGGGTTACCTTTTTTATTTTAAATTTTTGTTTTTTTAATACTCATGAATCCACAAAAGATTTATCAAATATACTTCTGCTTGTATATATAAGTTGCTGACATGGAACAATGTTAAAATGAAGCCCTTCATAAAACTTTAAGATAAACATAGGTGGTATCAGCGTTAAAGACAACAATTTGGTTTTAATATTCAGGCAGAAAAAAACATTATTACTTTTTATTATATATCACTTAGAAGCTTACATTCAGACATGTCAGACAAGGTATTTCTTGAATGAAATGATAATACACAAAATCTCTCTGTGTGTATGTATGTATATTATGTATACATACACATAAAGTATCAGTGATATTATCTTTATATTAGAAAAATAGGACATGATAATAAAGTATAATTGCCTCTTATAAAAAGCTTTACTTAGACACATTTAAAAGGTGAAATTTAACAACAGCTAAAAGGTAGCATGTTAATATGTTCATGATTAAAATATAAAACACAAAAATTTCAAAAACTTAAAATTACCATTTTAATGGATCTTTAAGTAGATATCTAATTGCACAATTCATAGATCTTTTTAAAAAGAACCAAATGTTGAGTTATCCAGTGTTAGAATATTTTGTTAATCGAATGTTTTCATTTTTCACCTCTAAGCATACATTAGAGCAAACATTCATTTTTTAATTCTAGTATGCTATAAAAATACACGTCCTCCTGCAGACCTTGCTCACTATCATTTGGATGGAAGCTTATTTAGGTTCAGGGAATCAAGATACAGTCTCCAAACCCTGAAAATGAAAACACTGATAGACCCTTAAGCATAGCAGTGTTAGCAGGTGCTGCTGTAATACACAAATCCAGATAACATTAAGTGACCTATTTTTAAAGCCTGTCCAAGAAAAAGGAACATCAAGAAATTGAATTCTTTGCCCTTTGCTTTTATAGTTCCTTGTCATGCAATCTTTAAATCAGAAAGGGTGATCACCACAAAACAAATCCCCAACCTGATACATACAACAGGGGCATCTTTTGCCATCCCCTAGACTGGTACTTAGGGCCTATTTATTACAGCTTGCATTTTACTGGAATACAGGGCAGACAATTCACTCTCAAGTGAATGCAAACTTACCAACCAGGATTTCAAACCAGGTCTTTCAGATAATAGGTCATGTAAAATCATGTTGGGTTGTTTTAAATATTGATCACTTCTCAATATATTTTAGATTAAGCTGGAAGATATTTCATTTCAATTTGTATAAGAAAGGCACTTTAACATTTCCAGTTTGTGCATTTTTAAAGTAAGATTAGAACTCCAAATTTGCCATTGCCAAAATAATCAAAGTATGAAGTCTTTGAGCTCTAAAATTATAGACTACATTCTAATTAATATAGTAAAGGATATACCTATAGTTGGAGATACAAAATGCACTTCAAACTGGTTTTCTGATGAACAAGTTGTAAGTGCCACTTTCTGTAAAAGTGACATGAATCCATGAAGCAATTATTTGGATAATTTAAGCACTATTCCCCGTGACTAAGAATGAGAAGTTTTTATTTGGGTTGAATAATAAAAGTTAACTGCATCCATTGAATGGAGTATACCAGCTTCAACTAAATTATTTTTATGGCTCACTAAAAAAGAGAAAAATGTAATCTTTTCTCCAATGACTTTGAAATTTTTCACAGCTATGAAAGATTAGAAATAGTATAACAGGTACTCATATATTCCTCACTTACATCAACAATTATTTGCAATTTTGGCCACATTGCTTTCTCTTGGTCAAAAATTGTTGAATATTGGCAATATCATGTTTCTACCTAAAACATTTTCTTACTCTGAACCAACTGAACTTAAGCTACAAACATCTTGACATTTCTCCCCTAAATATTAGTACTTCAGCATATACCTCCAAAAAGCAGGAGCAATGCACTTCATAAACCATAATATAATTCACACCAAATCAATTAACACTGTTACAACAGTACTGTCTGTTATAAAATCCACATGTAAAACTTCTCCTGTTCTCTTAATAACATCCTGTATACCTTATTTGGCTGGTGGGGAGGATGTTTGGAAGCCAGCCAAGAGTTACAGACTATATATTACGTTTAGTTATACCTCTCTTTAGTCACCTTTAATTTAGAACACCTCCTCACTGTTTGTTTTAAATGCTTTGAAATTTTTGAAGAACCCATGTCAGCCATTTAAATGTCCCACAATTTAAATTTCTCCCAGTTGTTCTTTTAACAATTAGATTTAAGTTAAGCATTTTTGGCAAGAGCACCACAAAGGTCATGTTATCCCTGGCCATAAAAGATTACCTTCTGATAAAGGACTGCACCCAACCTCCATCATGGGTGTGTTCATTTTTCTATTATTAATTTGAATGAATTGCTAGGAAAGCACAGTCATTTGCTATTGTCACTGAATGTATGAAATCCTACAATTCATTTAAAATAATTTGTTTTATTATACTGCGGACCTGGATCCCTCAGCCATTTTATTCATGTGGCTTATAATGAAAATTTGGGGGTGCCTGTGATTAAATTCCCTTCACCCAACCCCCTATTCCCTGACAGCTGATAGAATGGGCAGCTTTGAAATAAAGCCATTTCATAGCATGTTTGTGTTCTAAGGGCTAGCTAAATGAATTTTTCTCCAGCATTTTAAATATATATTATATTTACTACCTCAGTACTGCATATCTTTGTAATACCCAAAAAGCAAAAAATGGCAATTATTTGCAAAAAAAAATTATTTTCCCCACACTATTTCCAAAGAGCACAGTGAAAGACAAAACATAATTGTTCACATTTTAAAATCTTTTAAAATAATTATATAACTTAAAATGGTATTAAAGAGACAGATATAGATATTTTATTTCATTGACTGGGAAAATCAATAGAGAAAAGTATTTGATGGAAAACAAAGGACCTCCAAGAAGTGTCAATGACATCCAGCATCTACCTGTTTTCAACCTACCTGACAATTTACATATATAAATGGAGCTTTGTCATTTTTTGAGAGCAAAAAATCCAGAAAATATCCCTAATCTCTCTTTACTGCTCCCATTCAGTCATTCATTATCTAGTCCTTGGTTCTGACTTGCAAATAGAAAACTACATTTGAAACACATGTTCTAAAGGCCTCTTATATTGAATAAAGTATATGGGTCTTTCAAGCTTCATAAAGCTTTTCTATAAAATGTAAAATAATAGGCATTTATTTTTGTCAACCTATCAAGAATGGAACTACCCCCAGATGCCACCAAGTCCATTTACTTTTTAAGTAGTTTAGACATTTTTTGTTTTATTAGAACTCATGAGCTTCGAATCCTTTATGTCAGGATGACTTATAAACTTAAATCTTACAAACACTGAGATAAAGAGGCCAAGTGGATTCAAATGTACAGGGATCAAAACTCACATTTACTGGTGGCATTACATTTGGCAAGTCACTTAACCTTTCTGAACTTTAATTTTCCTTATAAAATTAGGATGTTAATAGCTACCATTTAGGAGGAAATGTGTGAAAAGTACATGAAATAGAGTAGGTGCTCCATAAGTTGTAACTAGTTGTATCTTAAAAACCACGATCGTTCACTCATTCTCCCCCAAACTCCCCTCCCATCCAGGCTGACACATAACATTGAGCAGAGTTCCATGATCTGTACAATAGGGCTTGTTAGTTATTTAAATATAGCAGTGTGGATACATGTATATGTATGACTGAGGCCCTTCACTGGTCACCTGGAACTACCACAGCATTGTTAATCAGCTATACCCCATTACAATATGTTTTTGGTGTTAAAAAAAATGAAATTACAAAAATTTAACCAAGAAAAAATAAAAACCATGATCATAGCCCTAATTTCATATACAATGCTATATGCTAATAATCCTTTGACTTGTTTAAACAGGTAGGTGAGATGCATCTAATGTAAACTTTCTTAGGTAAAAGTACTCTTTCTTGAAACTCTATGGCTAATTTAGACACATATATGCACCAGCAGTTATATATTCACAAAATTACACATACATCAATGGAAAATTTTGGTGTAGCTAAAGTTCTGAAATGATAGAAGAAGTGTAATTGACCTCAGGGGAAAAAAATAGCCAAATACTTTGTATTCCAGAATCCTAGCATACCTGTTTGATGTCGCATAAAACAAACATACAATTGAAATCTGAAAAGTGGAAGCTTTGCTTATATACCACAGTCAAGATTTATCCCAAAATACAACGATTATTCATGCTCTCAACATGACAATCAAACCAAAAGAGGGAGTTATCTAGAACATGGCAACATTTCACTATGTTGCTCAAGAACATGCAAAGCTTACCATTAATTCCACATACAAAGCAACAATCCATACTAATGTTTAAGAAGAGATTTCTTGAATTCAATAATTTTTAAATTGTTGCTCTGTATCCTTATTTTCATTTCATTTTTAGTTTTACTTGCTTTCAAAGTAGTCAGGCAGTATTATGTTTTGCCTAATAATCTGGTTTAATATCTTTCTTTTAGAAGGAAATCATAAGATTTTTCTGCCTCTTCGGCACTGTCTTTAACTACTTCCCTTTCCCTTACATCAGCATCACAATATTGTAATTATCCTCCAATTAAAATTAATCAATTAATTAAAAAATAAAATGAAAAAAATTTTAAATACTTACCTTTCCCAATAGACATATGTTTAAATTGAAAAAAAAAAAATACTGGCACTGAGTATGTAAACCTAACTCTGTAAAACCTATATAATAAATGTTTCCCAAAAAAGGGGAAAAAAAGTCATAGCAATGAAAACAAGGAACAAGCTGAAACTGTAGGCATTTAACTGAATTCTCTTAATTCTGACAGTCAACTCTAAGATACTAATGTACAATGATATATAAAGATACAGTATTCTTACATAGAAAAAATCTAAAAATTCAAGTCACTTAATAATTTTTAATAAAAGTCTAAATCATGCATAAAACTTAGCTCTTTGAACACAAATATATGACTCTCACTAAAGGTTTATATTTGGAAAGAAAATTGCTCCTCCAATAGCCCACTTTTACAATCTTTAATGTCAGAACTGATAAGTTACTGCCAAGAGGACAGTGTTATAAATGAAAATAATTTCAGTATGATTCTCGGCAGTAGGAAAACACAGACCAACTTACAACAGCACAAAGTTGTAACAACACAGTTTCTATGAGGCAGAATATAGAGTGTTATATATTAGATTACTATATCAAAAAACGTACTTGTTTACTAGCAGCTGTAAAGAAGCAAGCTTTCAAAAGCTGCTATTTTTTTTAAACAAAACTGTAAAATCACCTACTGTCAATATCACCTCTTAGTTAAGCTTATTAGAACTCACAGTCTATATTCCAACCAAATGTTGTCATTAACTCTTTAAGTGATTATACAAAATATGATCTATTATTTACAAATGTACATTCATGGCAGTAAAACACAATAGTAATTGCATTTAAAAATGTATTACTTGTGTATTCTGATGTTCAGCTTAAAGGCCTTAATCACATTTCAGCTTCTTTCTTAATAAGACAAAGTGGTTTGGACCAGAGATGATTCAAATGACTTAACAAATTTTAAAAGTCAAACAGCCTAAAATATCTTAGGAAGGTATAAAAAAATTAAAAATTAAAAAAAAAAACACTTTTTCTCCTTTACTTCTCTTATCAACTAAATTTTTTTCAAGATGGAGAAGAAATATTTTATCTTACCATCCACTGTAACATAAAAATTCACCTTTTCTAATGGCTTGGCTCCCTATTACTGTCATTTTGGTCCTTTTGTGTTTTACAGAGGAAATCCTCTCTGGTCCTAAAGACTATAATGCCTGCTCTCATTCATGAACAATGTCCTTATTACAGAGACTGGTGCAAATTAAATCAGTGACAGAGGTGTAATACTGACCCAAACCCATCAGAATTTTCATGGAAAGAGGATAATCACATTCCAGGCTACTTTTGTGGGCTTTCATGGGAAATTCCTTTTAACAAAAAGTGATATAAAAATGATATTCACACAGCAAGGATAAGAACAGCAACTAGAGGTTTGAAAAGCCCACCAGGAGAGAAAATTCAACCCACTTATAATAAATCAACTGCTATATATTTCTCTAGGTTTAGTACCGAAAAAAGAAGATGATATGAATCCATTTTTCTGTTCAGATTCTTTTTAATCCTACAGATGAAAACTACCCTACTGTTTCCAAATGCTTTTTCATTCTAATGGTAAAAATAGCTATCCAAAAGATGGGATTTCACTGTGCTTCTCTTACAAAGGACACAATATTGCAGAGTATAAAACACATACACATCCTTTTTAAAGTCACTAATTGCTAGCTTGTATTTTTAAAGCCCAAAATATTTTCATAATGTCATTAGCTACATCATCAATATTTGCTCAATGGTAAAACTTCAAATATCAAAATATAATCAGGGAATCCTGCTGTTAAATAGATTTTATGCACAGGACAAGTTTAAAGTAATATGACTCTCACAATGAATACTAGCAAACTGAGCTTGTTTGGCACACTGTTAACCTGCCTAATTTCAAATTCTTCTTAAAAGCACAGTATAGATTATTCATACTCTCAGTAAAATGCAACAAAGAAAGAGGCTTTTGACAGACTAATCAAACTGACTTATAATAATCTATTTGGGAGAATGAGAAAATTATGATAAAAGATTTTAAAACAAAGTTCTGATATTAAATGTGAAATTCCACTTGATTAATTGCTCTAAACAGGAACTTTAAAAAGAAATGAATTTACATCATCATCTAATATCCCATAGCTATCTAAGTATGACTCTATTTTGTAGCTCACATTTTTTAACATACCTGATTTTCAAATATTTGTTCAAGAATTTAACTAAAATTTATTCTCTTAATGGACTTATTTTATTTATCCTTCTGGAAAAGAATGGCGAGTCCTGACACTTTAGAAAGATAATTATTTTGACCAATATAATATTCATAGAAACCTTACAAAGTATATTTTTACTTGAGGTAGAGGTAGTACTTCTAAAACTTAGTTCTCTAGTATGTTAATTTCTTCTCTTACCTAGACTCCCAGAGTCACCTTATTCATTCCTTCATGTTTAATCACTCATTCAAATGTTCCTGGATGTTGAACATGTGCTTTTGAAATTTTGCACAACTGCAATGAAACTTAAAAGCTATAAATGCACAAGTGAAATTCTCATTTTATAATATTTTAAAAACTTCATGATAATCTAACTCCCAATGCCAACTCCCAATATTGACCACTATTTACCTTTTAATTCTTAACTCGGTCAACTACTAATAGACTTTATATTTTTAAGGGTAAAATGATTGCATCATTATTTTGATTACCCTAAATCATAATTATTGATAGCCAAGTATTACTTTCTTTTCATAATATACCTTATCAGCTAGCTGCAGATGTTTTTCTAAATTGAAAGAAAATAATGATTATTAATTATAGCATCATGTATCTCTCATGTACATGATCTTTCTGACTACATGTCATTCTGAATAGGTTCAAGTAGGTAACAGTTTTCAATATAATTTCAAGGGTATGCACTCTAAAAATTAAAATGTGAGGAAGGACATAAAATGATGATATTTTAACAATCTCTGAGTTTAAAGACAAATCTTCCTTCATAAATAGTAATGTTTGTAATTCAGTTTTTATTACTCAAAAGCAAGAAGAAATTTGGATCATTGGAATTATGAGATGAAACTTTCAAGTAAGTAAAGCTTTTTAAAATGTGGATACACTGAACTCTGTTACTTACTACCCATGAACATCAGGTATCTTTCTCTCCTGGTGTGTCAGCAAAACCACACACATTCTTTCTCACTACAAATCTGTAAATCTGAAAAGGAGTAAAGAACCTGAATAGAAAATCTCTTTATAGAATAAAAAAAAGCATGGCATGTTATTAAGGAGAACTGTAAGCCCCATTCTATTCATAGTAATTACAGGATCAGATCAGGTTAATGTGGGGACCTAGGTCAATAAAATGCTGTAGGTTCACTGCTTTAATCTCCTTCAATCCTATAGTCTGTGGTGCTGGCTGCTCTGCTTGATTCACCAAATCACTATAGGTACCATGGATGTCATGGGAATTTGGGGCAGAGTGGAAATTTATGCATTCAGTCAGTCTCAAGTTTTAGATGATGAAAAAAAAAAAAAAATAATTTCTCAGGATAATTTGACAAGTTTTTCTGTCTCAACTCAAATAATAAAGGCCAAATTTCATTTCTAGATAATGCCATTTTTAGTCCTTTTCACAATAAAATCTGTTTCCTTATTAAATTTTTCACCCACCCATCATTCACAGAAGATATTACACAATCTTGATAAACATATAAATGAGAACTAAAATAGATTACAATTTGGCCTTATGCACCTTGAGATAATCTCTTTCGCTTTCCTACGGTTTTCTCTAAAATTTCTGTGGAAGATGAATAAAAATTCAAAACTGGTTACCTTGTGCCCAGAGATAATTTGGGGTTTTGTCTTTGAAAAGTGTTTCCCAGATTATATTTCTCTCCTACTAATTTCAAATTTTTTGCCAATAAAGGATTCAAAGTTCCAGGTTGTAATTAGAGTACTTTAAATTGTGCTGTGTGAAAGTTATGAATGATGATGATTCTTTTGCTTTTTCATTGTTTTTTTTTTCCCCAAAAGTTTGTTTGGGGTTAGTCTCAAGAACATCTTATTCTTGTAAAAATTAAAAGACTGTGCTAAATGTACAATTTTTAAACACTTGTCTCATTGTATGAAATTCATGCAATGTCTGTTAAAAATGGAAGGCAGTCAAGTTTTGAAAATGCAATTAATTGTTTCAGTTTCATGCCTGTGAATGAAGTACACGTTGCATCATTCGCCCATCCTAAACCAGGGGTCCTTTAGTGATGCTTTTCCTTCTTCAGGGTTTTGGTAAGTGCGTCTGCCACTCTTTGCTTCTTAAATTGCCAGTCACTATAAAATAGCTCATATTCAAAGCCTACACACACTAGGCTCTAGTAGGAGCTTACACGAAGAAACTGAAAAGTTAAGCAAAGAGAAGGTGCTTATGTGGTTGTATCACTCTTGTTATCCTAGTTTTTGGATATTTCATACTCTGTCTTTCTTTCCTTTCAAATACATAGTGTATTAATGAACAAAACAGAGAAAAAATCACAATCAATGAGTAATTAGTCCCAAAGGCTAATGAAGTGTTCTTATCATGGAATAAACTATTCTGGACATTTAAAGTTCCACTTTTTAATCACTTAGCCTTTCTATGAACTGCTAAGTAATTATATCTAACATGTGTATATCAATACTTACAACATCAACATTAAAATAGACTTGGCACTCATCTTGGCTCTGTTAGTATACAAGTACCTTGAAGGTAAGAACAGTGTCTTCTATTTTCCTTTAAAGCTATTATGGACTTATTAACTTGAATCATAATTACTACTCACTAAATACTTTCCCCACAATTTAAACAGGTGATTATTCTAATTTGCTTTAAGTATTTATCACTCAAAATGAATAATATATCTTATGAGCACACAAAAGTACATTGAAAGCATAAAATTTTTTTCTATGAGTTAAATTTAAGAAACTAGTTAGCAGAATTGGGCATTTGATATAACAAAGAAAAAGATGGATTTTAAAGCAGAGGTCATCCTTAAAGGGTATTTTTTAATGGTTAAAAAAAAACCAAACCTACCAAATATGCTACGACTTGAATGATGTGAACTGTGGTAACGCCAGCATGCAATATGGCAAAAACGAATCAATCAGTTCAGCTTGTTCAGCCTCTGCAACTGGCCATCTGGCACAAAATCAACCGAATGTATCCCTACATATTCATCTTCATTTTCACAAATACTCAAGAGAATGTCATTCTAGGGCAAAATAAAATTAAATCACCATAATTTTTAAGACATCTTTCCTTTCATACCCTCTTGAGAATACTGTGTTTATATGCTATAGGGTTGTATAATTCTTATTTGAATGCATTATCTCTTTTCCAAAGGTTGAAAATAAAACATTTAATTATAAAACTTTTCACTTTTCGAAGATTATTCTTTCAGGCGAGAGAAACTTCTATAAATAGGTCAGTTTACTTTCAGTCAAGTCAGTAGTAGATAAAATGACCAATACCACTTTCATAGAAATTAATAATTTTGTAATTGAACTAATTGTCAATGAAGTTGGACTAACATATGATTGGTTATTGTTCAGCAAGATCAAAACAATACAACATTAGTTCACATTTCACTTTCTATTTACATGAAATCAGAAACTAAGGTTTCATTTGGTCAAACAAAACTTTTACATAATATTCTTATTATTATATAAAATTAGTCAGTCAAACACTTTATTAAATCCTGAAGATATAAGGCTAGATTTTACGGCATTATTTTGTAATAGTTTTGAAATTCTATTAAATTTTTTCTCAGGTGGAAGCAAAAATATAATTTATACTTAGACTCCCTTGACCATTTTTAATTAAAATAGGGGAGTAGTTTCATAACCTATTTTTAAGATTCATACTGAATAAAGGACTGAATCATTTATTGTTGATTTTATCCATTAATTTTTGTCTTTAGATCTGAACCACTATATTTAAAGCTTTGACTCTTTAAATAAAGTAAATGAATTTTAATTAAAACACATAGAAACACACTAAATAAGTCACAGTGTTTTCCAAATTATGTTTCTAAGTATAACAAGACCTATATAAAATATTTAATTAAAAAAATAGTATACTTTAAATTCTACTCACTATGATTTTGCTCACTAAAAACTACTTTGTTAACATGGACTGAGCCTGCCAGGCTCCTCTTGCCATGGAATACTCTGGGCAAGAATACTGGAGTGGGTAGCCATTCCTTTCCCCAGGGGATCTTCCCAACCCAGGGATCAAACTCGGGTCTCCTGCATTGCACGCAGATTCGTTACCATCTGAGCCACTAGGGAAGCCCTTAATGTTAAAAGGATGGGAGATTACAATTTAAATTTCTTCTTTATACACTGCTCTTTTGCTTACATGGAAGGTTAAGTTGCAAATAATAGTTCATTCTGTATTTGAGTAAAAAAGTTTATCCGCAAATAATTTCTAAGTTCAAAGTCCTGTTCTAAAAATGTTTCTGAGAACTATATACTGATCTACATCAAAGTACTTTTTATTTCATTTTTTATCCTGCAATTTTTTCTGTTTTAAAGTTACATTGTAGCAAAACAAACTAAAAAATAAAAATTAATTAAAAAAATAAAGTTACATTGTATCACAAGCAATGTTTCCTGAAGCTCTTTCAGCCCAGAGCCAGCTAATGGCTTAAGATCATTTTTATAGATTTTGGGTTGCCTTTTTGTGAGTGTGTAGCCTTCAGAGATGTTACAGTTTGCTGTTTTGTAAATTAATTCACAAGTTGAAAGCATTCTTTTGTTATTAAATACACATGAAAAAGGAAACTCTCTGTAGGCCAAAGGTACCATCAAACTGAATGGACAAAAACTTGGAACCATTATCAGTATTAAGAATGTGGGCTTATCATCTTCAGTCTGAAGATGTCAGGTTTACTGTGGTTCATCTTTCTGTTGCATCACTGATTTAGAAATGTTGCCAAGTACATGCAAATATAACATAAAATAAACTTGGCTATAAAAGACTTTGTATTTATGTATCTACTTTGTGAATCATTGTACCCATATCCCTGGAGTGTTTTTAAGACTTAGAACTTTTTGTTCACAAAACCTACAGCTTATAACTGCTGAACATTAAGTTTTTATCCTGGCAAAATCAGTAGCTATTGATGAATAGCTTACATTTATGTATTTTTATATTTCTTTAAATAACACACATATACATTATCTCACTGGATCCTCACAATAATTTGCAAAAGAGTGTTAAGTGTTTTCCCCCTCATTTAAAAAATCAAAGAAATAGGATCACAGAAGTTATACAGTTCACACAAATTTCCTTCTACATATATGGCAGGGGACATAGGTTTACATCCAACATATCTAGACTGCTAGAATTTGTGCTGTACCACAATCTCTGCTCCTTGGAAAGAAAACTATGACAAACCTATAGACAACATATTAAAAAGCAGAGACATTGCTTGTCCGACAAAGGTCTGTATCATCAAAGCAATGGTTTTTCTAGTAGTTATGTATGGATGTAAGAGTTGGACCCTAAAGAAGGCTGAGCACTGAAGAACTGATGCTTTCAAATTGTGGCACTGGGGAAGATTCTTGAGAGTTCCTTGGAAAACAAGGAGATCGAACCAGTCGATCCTAAAGGGAATCAATCCTAAATATTCATTGAAAGGAATGATGCTGAAGCTGAAGCTCCAGTACTTTGGCCACCTGACACGAAGAACCAATTCACTGGAAAACACTCTGATGCTGGGAAAGATTGAAGGCAAAAGAAGAAGGGAGCAGCAGAGGATTAGATGGTTAGAGAGCATCACTGACTAAATTGACATGAATCTGAGCAAACTCTGGGAGATAGTGAAGGACAGGGAAACTGGCATGCTGCAGCCTATGGGATTGCAGAGCCAGACATGAGTTAGTGACTTAACAACCATAATAACAATCTTTGCTCCATGTAATAGACCAACCCCAGACAAGAGCTTATCAAACTCCAATAACCTGATTATCCATCCACCTGTTTCTTCGGAAAACCTCTGAGCTGGCTACAAAATGAAGGCACTGTTGTCAGCCACAACCCTCTTTCCAATCCATCACAATCACTGCCTACCATTTATAACTACAATTTTGAAAAAAAAGTTTAAACCTGCAACCTCCTTTCTCTAGTCCAGTCACTTCTCAAGATTCCTCAATCTGGCATCAGTCTGCAGTGCTAGCGGCTAGCCATGCCCTCTCCATCGTCTCTCAGCACCATAAACATACTTTTCCTTTGCACTTTTATTCCTCCACCAGAGTTCTTCAAGATAAAGGATCCAATCTCCTTAACTTCTGTGCTCACCACACTTAGAATGGTGACTAGCACCTCATGTACCTCAATATCGAATGAAGGAATGAATGAAAGAATTATAATGAGAGTTAAAAGGCATTGTTTTAAGAAAGGAACCGCTTTTGATTGGCAAGTTCAGTTCAGTCACACAGTCATGTCCAACTCTTTGCAACCCCATGAATCGCAGCACGCCAGGCCTCCCTGTCCATCACTAACTCCTGGAGTTCACTCAAACTCATGTCCATGGAGTTGGTGATGCCATCCAGCCATCTCATCCTCTGTCATCCCCTTCTCCTCCTGCCCCCAATCCCTCCCAGCACCAAAGTCTTTTTCAATGAGTCAGCTCTTCACATGAGGTGGCCAAAGTATCAGAGTTTCAGCTTTAGCATCAGTCCTTCCAAAGAAATCCCAGGGCTGATCTCCTTTAGAATGGACTGGTTGGATCTCCTTGCAGTCCAAAGGACTCTCAAGAGTCTTTTCCAACACCACAGTTCAAAAGCATCAATTCTTCGGCGCTCAGCCTTCTTCACAGTCCAACTCTCACGTCTGTTCAAGGTAAAAAGTAAGAGCAGAAGACACGGATTAGAAAATAAGAGAAAAGCTAGCAAGGTCAAAGAATAGCTAAATCATTTTGTATAAGATGAAGGAGAATCTGGCTTTTGTAAAAGGGTTAAAGAAGAACATTCTCAAGTGGTGCTAGTGGAAAAGAAACTGCCAGTCAATGCAGGAGACGCAAGTGACACAGGTTTGATCCCTGGGTTGGGAAGATCCCCTGGAGCAGGAAATGCCAACCAACTCCAGTATTCTTGCCTGGAGAATCCCATGGACAAAGAAGCCTAGTGGGCTACAGTTCATATGGTCACAAACAGTCAGACACGACTGAGTGACTTAGTGTGCAAGGAAGAACAAATAACTAAAGGAGCACAAAGAGACAGTTAAGAGGATCACTGAAATGGACCAGTTAGAGACCCCTGGTGGTAGCAGATTCCATTTGAAGCTGTTTGCACTGCTGGACTATAAAACCCTCCGTATCTCGCATCCATACCCTCCCATCCACTGTTTCAGTAAAATTTCCCACATTCACAATTCTTATATGTAAGACTTCCTTGAAAATTGTGAAAGGACTTGACTTTCTATGGGCTGACTCGATGCAGAAAAGGAATAATAGTCCCAAGAGCCTGGGGAGTCAGTAGTCATGAGGGCAAAAGCCAACCAGAAATGCAACAAGATCCTGAGGTGAGCTTTGAATTTCTAGAAAAAACAGTAATGTGGGCTAAAGCTAATTTTACATAGATCTGAAGGAAGTAAGATGCCCAAGAAGACACACAAATTTCATAATAAATCAATGAATGAAACCAGGCAATGTAAGTGGAAAAAGAGATATTTAATTCATTTATTCATATAAACATTCATTCAGTCACTTCATTAACCATCGTTAAGCATCAGTATATCTCAGTTGCCAAAAATATAGCTATAATCCAACACGACTCATCCCCTATAAAGCTACAGTGTAGGAAAAATATATTGATAGATAAGCTCTGACAGATGCCATCACAGATAACAAAGTATAGAATAAGATGGAAGCAGGTATGAGTAGCACCTAAACCTGACTCAAGTCATTAGGAAAGACTTGTAATGAACAATGTCTAAACTAAGAACTCAAGTTGAGAGATTGGTAAAAAATATCCCATGCATAGGAAACAGGACATGTGAAGTTCCAGAAATGAGAAGCCTAGCATATTGGGCTTCCCAGGGGGCGCCAGTGTTAAAGAATCCACCTGCCAATGCAGGAGACACTAAAGAGGGAGGTTCAATCCCTGGCTTGGGGAGATCCCCTGGAGGAGGAAATGGCAACCCACTCCAGTACTCTTGCCTGGGAAATCCCATGAACAGAGGAGCCTGGTGGGCTACAGTCCATTGGGTGGCAAAGAGTTGACATGATTGAGCACTCACACACACACACACACACACACACACACACACACCAGCATATTGAATATTTGGAAGGAGTGCTGGAAGACTAGAATCTAGAGGCAGAGCTTGCATTGATGAGAGATGAGATGGGGTGATAAGCCAAGGGCAATTCATGAAGGACGTGTAAGCCATGTAAGAGGCTTGTGCTTTATTCTGAAAGTAATGTGCAGTCACTAAAGAGTTTAAAGTGCAAGTGTTAATGGAGAAACATCACTCTGGCTTCAGTGCAGAGATGGGATTAGAACAAGGCAGCCTAGGGGTGGAGAAAAGAATTGGATTAATTAGTATTGCCAGTGAGAGCATGGTGACAGAAGTAGGGAAGGGATCATGTTCAGAGAGAGAATTTGAAAGACTTAGAGATATTTAGAGACAACAGTCACAGCACTGGGTGGCTAACTGAATATGTACATGAGAATGGAGACCGATGTCTAAGAAGACACACAGGGTGGGACACCTGGGTGCTGTCACTCACTGCCATAAATCACAAGAAAAGAAGCACGTTGGGAGGAAAAATTCACATTTTTTTTTTGAGACATGGAGAGTCTAATATTTATACGAGGAATTCAAGTGAAGGTCTCCAGAAGATAGTTGGGTCCAAGGGAAAAGAGAGAACAAGGATATGGATTTGAGAGCCTCAGTCAAAGAGTTGGCACTTCAAGACCAAAGAATGAAGGAGATCATCCAGGGAACATGTGACACTGAGTACAAGATAAGACCTTGAACCAAACTTGGCCTTGACCCAAACTTTGAGGAAAACTGACTCTTGAGGGAAAGGCAGAGAAACAGGAGGCTGCAAATCAATCTGAGAGAAGAAACTAAAGGGATTGGGGGAAAATCAGGAGAGAAAAATTATCTGATGATCCAAGATAAAAGCTTCTTAAGAAAAAAGAACCACTTCCTTAGTGAACCAGTGGTTAAGACTTCACCTTCCAATGCAAGGTGGGGGCGAAGGGTGGGATGGTGGTTGGTGGCACAAGATGGGTCAGCTCCTGGTCAGGGAGCTAAGATTCCACATGCCTCATGGCCAAAAAATCAAAACATAAAACATAGGCAATACTGTAACAAATTCGATAAAGACTTTTAAAATGGCCCACATCAAAAAAATATTAAATAAATAAAGTAGTGATCCACAATGTCAAAATGTCACCAGGAGATTAATAAGATAAATCCTGAAAGTTATCCACATAATTTTTCTATAAAGGCATTTCTGACTTTTCTTAAGGAGTTTCAGAGGTAGGATTAGTTAAGCTGGAAACCAGTTTGGCATGTTCAGGACTGAAATGAAGATAAAATGATATAAAAAAAATAGTAGTGTTTCATAAAACATAAAATATCTTTGTGGTAAGGACAGCAAAAACTAGGGGGAACGTAAGGATTTGTAACAAATGGGAGATCTGAAGGTGTCTTAATGCAGACAGGAAAGAGCTAGACGAGAATGAAGATGGAAGAGAGAGAGGGTCAGTGGTGTTAATACAAAACGTCCTATTTAGGCAAAAAGACAGGAACACTGGTCTAGGAAACAAGGAGAGACTTCATATGGCAACAGGAAAAGAGAATAGAAGAGATGAGAGTATTCCTGTCCAATAATTTCCAGTCTTTCTGTAGAATATTAAGCAGGAGTCATCTGCTGATGAGAGGGATGGCAAAAAAGAGAGAAGATGGAAATTCATGGAGTCAACATTTTAAACAGTGCTGAAGCTGGAAATAACATTTTTGGAGGAAGACAGTAAGAACTGGCTAGAGAAAGACAGGCGCAAAGGAGAGTCGTGTTGAAAGCACAGGGGAAGTAGAGACCATATATGTGTGTTCAGTTCAGTCAGTTTAGTCGTTCAGTCGTGTCCGACTCTTTGCGACCCCGTGAATTGCAGCACGCCAGGCCTCCCTGTCCATCACCAACTCCCCGAGTTCACCCAGACCCATGCCCACGGAGTCAGTGACACCATCCAGCCATCTCATCCTCTGTCATCCCCTTCTCCTCCTGCCCCCAATCCCTCCCAGCATCAGGTCTTTTCCAGTGAGTCAACTCTTCTCATGAGGTGGCCAAAGTACTGGAGCTTCAGCTTCAGCATCATTCCTTCCAAAGAAATCCCAGGGCTGATCTTCAGAATGGACTGGTTGGATCTCCTTGCAGTCCAAGGGACTCTCAAGAGTCTTCTCCAACACCACACTTCAAAAGCATCAATTCCTCAGCGCTCAGCCTTCTTTACAGTCAATCTAATTCATTTTTTTCCATTGGCATCAGAGAAAAGGTGGAGACTTAAATTGATTCAAGGGTGTTATTTGCTATGTGAGTGAATGGAAGAAAAACAGAACAAACACGTTCAGGATTTTGGCAAGAAAATAAGGTGATGAGCAATGATGTCTCAGCAGAATCAGACACACAGGTACCCAGGCTTTAAGAGGCTTCAAGGAGAGCAGGAGAGGCTGATGCTAAAGTATTCCTGATGCCAAAGTAGTCCTGATGCCACACACTCTGCTCATTTGGAAACAACTTTAAAATTACAAGTTGTTGTTGCTCAGTCACTAAGTAGTGTCCAACTCTTTGTGACCCTATGGACTACAGCACGCCAGGCTTCCCTGTCCTTCACCATCTCCTTGAGCGTGTGCAAACTCATGTCCATTGAATTGGTGATGCCATCTAATCATCTCATCCTCTGTTGCTTCCTTCTCCTGCCCACAATCTTTCCCAGCATCAGGGTCTTTTCCAACAAGTTGGCTCTTCTAATCAGGTGACCAAAATATTGGAGCTTCAGCTTAAGCACCAGTCCTTCCAATAAATATTCAAGGTTCATTTCTTTTAGGATTGACTGGTTTGATCTCCTTGCTGTCCAAAGGACTCTCAGTAGTCTTCTCCAGCACCACAGCGCTCATTTATTTTTGAGCAACAAAAACTAAACAGTTACCTTCTAGGATACTTTACCTAAATAAATGGCTTCTCTTTGACTGTGTAAGATGTAGTTCTATGTGTTTAGAAAGTAGACAGTAAGGAAAATCCAGCTATCAATTTTCTCTTAGCCCATGGAAGCGTTAATCAAATGTACTTCCTTAGCCTTTAAGAGTACCATCTGCTTAGACCATTCAATATGAAACAAACAAACAAAAACTGGGCTCTGGCTCTGCTATACAAACAAAACTGCATTTGTAAAACATAATAGATATCACTAGTGATGCCAGTTAATAGTGAAGACCTTAAGGATAATGATAATTGCTGGATTATATAATTTCAATTTCATTTATTCATTAATTGAACAAATGCATTGTGTCTTGTTGCTGAGGATGCAAAGATGAAAGTCACAATTCCTGCTCTCAAAGAGCTTACATAAAAGACAAAACCCTAATAATCCTAATAAAGGCAATAAAGCAATGAATGAGGTGTGAAGAGGACAAAGGAAGCGAGCCTGACTCTGTCTCATTAACAGAATCAAGGGGGGGCTTTCACTGTGGCTTTAAATGCACATAGTTAATCTTACTTATTTTCAGTTACACACATAGATAAGGAGACATCACCAGGTTGAGCTAAGATTGTATTCTGAGATGCTTAAAACAGCAAATACTGACAAATCTAGACCCATAGCTCCCATATCACAATATTCTACATTTTAAATGTCTGCTGCTGCTGCTGCTAAGTCACTTAAGTCGTGTCCAGCTCTGTGCGACCCCATAGACAGCAGCCCACCAGGCTCCTCTGTCTCTGGGATTCCCCAGGCAAGAATACTGGAGTGGGTTGCCATTTCCTTCTCCAATGCATGCATGCATGCTAAGTCGCTTCAGTCATGTCAAACTCTGTGCAACCCTATGGACAGCAGCCCTCCAGGCTCCTCAGTCCACAGGATTCTCCAGGCAAGAATAGTGGAATGGGTTGCCATTTCCTTCTCCATATCTATGAAACCATAAATCGATCACCAGGGCTTAAGTCGAAATAGATTTGTAAAAGTTTAACATCATATTCAAAACTCAGGATTAATCTTTCTCTGTTACATTATTGTTTGATTACAGTCAGCCATCTGGTATTTTTGAGTTATAGCTGATCATAGCATCACTAGGAGTGCAGAACCCACAGTGTATCTACCCTTGCAGAACACTATATTCTAGAATTGCAAGGTGCTGTACACACGAACAATGCAAACGGCAGAACTAAGAACAATGAATGAGAATTTTTTTGCAGTCTTTCCTTGAAAGCTGATGTTGTAATTCTGTAGGTCAAAGAAGATACTAAATATACACTGCTCTGTCCATTGTTATTCAGTGCTTTTAAGCTCATCTCCAACCAGTTTATTAAAAAGTACAAGGGAGATATGAAATGAGCTGGCAATGCAAATATTATATTAGAAAACATTTATTAAATACAGCATGTTATCAAGATAGTCAAAAATACATTAAGTCAAATTCTCTCGAGTGCCTAAGCACTAGTAGCGAAGGTAACACGTGATAAAGTGCGTTAACTCTCTCATGGCAACACTGAATTCTTCTTCAGTCCTTTGCATTAGTGAATATACCTCATAAAACTGGCTTCATTCTGAGACAAACCCTCTCACTGATTAGCAGACACTACTGTTTTGACTGTGATCCATGATTCTTGGAAAATAACTAGCCTGGTCCCTCGAAGATTTCACATTCTCTGTTCCTGTGACTCAGCTCCTAACACTGATGATCAAAAAAATGTATGTCGTTTTACAAATTTGTACACAAAGATATTCATAGTCTTCAACCTGAGTTGGGATCTCAACTGCATCGGTGTAATCAACTTTCTTGACCATTTGTCACAGTAATTATTTTTGTTAGATAACTGACATATAGTGAGTTATATATATTTAAAGTGTATAATTCCAACCTTTTGACAGACATAAAAACATGTGAAACCATCAAGTCAATCAAGACAATGGACACACACATTCAGCACCCTCAAAGCTTTCCTTGTGCCTCTTGGTAATCCACTTCTTCTGTCCCCTTCTTACCCATGCAACCACTGACCTGCTTTCCTTCACTGTGGATTACTGTACATTTTCAAATTTTATACAAAGAGACTCATACAGTACATATACTTTAATGTCTGGCTTCTTCCACACAGCAAACTATTATGAAATTCAATTTTGCTGTTCTGTGAATCACTGGCTCATTCCTTTTTATTATTGAAGAGTATTTCATTTGTGAATAAGCCACAATTTATTTATCTCTTAACCTGTTGGTGGACCTCTGAATTTTTTTTCGCGTTTTCAGCTATTGCAAATATAGCTGCTATGAATATTCATGTGCAAGTCTTTGTATAGACATATGCTTTCATTCTCTTGCATAAATACCTAGGAGTGGAATGTCTGGATCATATGGTAAGTGTATATATAGCTTTTTAAGAAACTGTCAAACTGTTTTCCAAAGTAGTTGCATCATTTTAAATTCCCACCAGCTTTCTTTTGATTAGTGTTAGCATAGTATATCTTTTTTCATCTTTCGATTTTTTAACCTATTTGTGTCTATATGTTTAAAGTGGGTTTCTTGGAGACAATATATATAGCTGGGTCTTTCCTTTGTATCCATTCTGAGAATCTCTGGCTTTTAGTTGAGAATGCTTAAGCAATTTACATCTAATGTGATTGTTGACATGATTCTGTTAAAACTGGCTAACTTGGTATAGATTCTATATCCATCTCATTTGTTTTTTGTTCATTTTTGCTCTTTTTCTCCATTATTTTGGATTAATACAGTATTTTTTCTGAATACACTTTTTTCCCTTTGTTAGCTTATTAGCTATAACTTGTATGTGTGTGCACATGTGTGTGTGTAACAACTGCTTTTGATTTAAAATATATATTCTTAACTAATCACAAACTACCTCTAAATAATATTATAAAACTTTATATCTGATATAAGAACCTTACAATACTATAGTACTTACATTTCTGCCCTTAAAACTGTTCTGCTATTATTTTAAATATTAGACTACTAAATATGTTACAGTGTTAGTCGCTCAGTCATATCCGACTCTTTGCAGCCCCATGGACTGCAGCCTATCAGGCTCCTCTGTCCATGGGATTTTCCAGGCAAGGATACTGGAGTGGTTTTCCGTTTCCTTCTCTAGGGGATCTTTCTGATCGACGGATCAAACCTGGGTCTCCTGCACTGCAAGCAGATTCTTTACCAACTGAGC
>SJXQ01004589.1:303815-403633 GCA_006408695.1 Aepyceros melampus | reverse complement strand
GTAGTTTGAGCATTTTTTGGCATTGCCTTTCTTTGGAATTGGAATGAAAACTGACCTTTTCCAGTCCTGTGGCCACTGCTGAGTTTTCCAAATTTGTTGGCATATTGAGTGCAGCACTTTCACAGCATCATCTTTCAGGATTTGAAACAGCTCAACTGGAATTCCATCACCTCCACTAGCTTTGTTCAGTGATGCTTTCTAAGGCCCACTTGACTTCACATTCCAAGATGTCTGGCTCTAGATTAGTCATCACATCATCATGATTATCTAGGTTGAGAAGATCTTTTTTGTACAGTTCTTCCATGTATTCTTGCCACCTCTTCTTAATATCTTTTGCTTCTGTTAGGTCCAGACCATTTCTGTCCTTTATTGAGATTATAACTCACACTACACCTTGCAACAACCTCAACTATTTTGCCAGAGCCAAGAGCAAGAAAAAAAATCTGCTTTTATAAGCCACTGAAATTTTTTGATTATTTGTTACACAGTAATAATACAGAAAACCTGACTAATACATACACTTAGCAAGGTTATAGTGGCAGACTGGAGTAGAAAAGAGGGTGACTAACATGAGATTTGGTGTCCACTTCACTAGACTGTCAATTCCAGCTCAGACAACTCCCAAATACTTGACCCTGGTTAGGCAAATCTCACTGAACCCCATCTTGCTGGATAAATGTGACAATTAGAAAGTACCTACAAAGCACCCAGCACAGTGCCTAGCAAAAGACAGGTACTTGATAAATGGACCAATAATATAATTAGTAATAATGAATGGTAAGATATCTTCCAAGTTATCCATGATTAATATTCTGAACTAAAAACTATTTGGACTGAATATTTCTTTAATACCAGCTAAATAAAACAGTGAAGTCATTGCAGCTTACAAAAGTATCTAACAGAAAACTACAGTTTAAAATGTACAATGTACTCTATCTAAAGCTAAAACTTCTGAGTAGCCAAGAATATGAATTTTTATCGTGTCAAAGAATAAGAATGTGTTCTTTGTGAAGGAAAAAAAAATGATTAAATTGCATGTTCCATCTTCCAGACTGGTCACTGGTCATTTAAACTGTGATCGAATCCACTGTAGTTGAAGGCCCCTCAGCTAATCTATTTATGTGAATGTTATTAAACATTTATAAGTGCCTGTACATGGTAAAAAAAAACTCCAAAGGTATGGTTTTGTTCACTGAGTTCCAAAATAGTAAAGAACATTACACTACTAAAGTATAATTGATAGTTACTCAGTCGTGTCCAACTCTTTGCAACCCCATGGACTCTTCTGTCCATGGTATTCTCCAGGCAAGAATATTGGAGTGGGATATTATTTTCTCTCCAGAGGATCTTCCCAACTCAGGGACTGAACCCAGGTCTCCTGCACTCTAGGCAAAGTCTTTACAATTTGAGTCACCAGGGAAGCCCCTAAAACTACTAAGTGGATCAACTAACCCCAGCATAAGCTGATTCACAAAGCAGGAGCACTGCAGTTACTAAAGCATATAAATAGATTTTTGATTCATTAGGAAAGCATTCAGAAAACTATCACTACTAATGAGTAATAGAAGATTTATTTGGGTTGGAAAGCTTGCTTAAAAAAGAAATTCATCCAAAACATGAGTTCAATTCCCCGCCTTTCCAAAGAATAAGGAAAAGGAATTTATAGGGAAGAATCTGTAAACATACTCTAAAGAGCCCAGGTAAATTTAGGGCAGTGTTTCTGAACCACATGCAGAAGAACAGTTTGAAGAGCTCACATGAAGATTTTTAGGTTCCCATCCCAGAGCAACGGAATCAGAATCCTTGGGAATTAGGCCTGGGGATCTGCATTGCAAACAAACTTTCCAGCTGATTCATGTGCATGCATAAGCTTGAGACCCATGAATCAATGCAAGCTATGACACAAGCTTTGGCAGGAGTCTTCAAGGTTCTTGAAAGACAAATTCCAAACAAGTTTAAGCTGTTTTATGCCTGGGGGTCAAATGAAGAGCAGAGTCCAGACTGCAGACCCAGTAACAGTTGTAGGGCTAAACAGCCATTCATTCATTTTGCCAGTGGCTCAAGCCATGATTTTTAGTGGTTGTAGGCAGAGCTAATGGATCATTCAATAGGAGCATAAGCCAAACAGTACAAAGGGATGGCTTCTCTTGTTGCTCGTATATTTGCCAAACTTCTCCCCAACCTTAGTATCCCCTGGCACAAGTCGAGGCAATCATTCCTCGTCAGCTTCTTAGGGTGGGATGTTAAAATCTACAAGAAGTGAGATGGAAGAAAGATGGCTAAGAATATTACCATATGGGAACTCTAATCTTCATTAAAACATTTCAACATCAAGTCCAAGCCTCTTTTCTGATAACCAGAGAAAAACAGTTTTACTTCCTTAAACAAGGAAACCATATGAAATATAAAGGAGAAAAGGAAATAGTCACTATAGTTTTAAAACTAAGTAATTCTCTAGGAAGTTAAATCAGAAACATGGGTAATGAATGCAAAGAACAGAGTACAGAGTTAAGACTGAGAGGAAATGGTTCTAGATATATCCTCAAACAGGTACATGACTTTACATAATGCACTCAGCTACTCTTTACCCCAGAGGAGTTAATGTCCTAAGAAAAGAGAATAAGTCACAAAGCAATGTCAAAATGAAAGTGACATTATTATCACTTACGGCAAAATTTATTTTTTGCAATCCAGAATATAAGGGAACAAAAGCAAAACAGTGAGCTGACTTTTCAACAGAGGCAAAAGACACCAAACTCCTGAAGTCAAAAACACTAATTGAAAAAGGTACATGCACCCCAATGCTCACAGCAGCACTGTTTACAAGAGCCAAAGCAGGGAGGCCACCTGAACGCCCACAGACAGATGAACAGGTAAGGAGGAGAGATGAGTGGATAAAGAAAGGTGAGTGGAGTGTTACTCAGTCATGAAAAGATGAAATGATGCCATCTGCAGCAACATGGATGGACCTAGAGATTGTCACACTAAGTGAACTAACAGAGACAAATGTCTAGAGGCAAAAGACACCAAACTCCTGAAGTCAAAAACACTAATTGAAAAAGGTACATGCACCCCAATGCTCACAGCAGCACTGTTTACAAGAGCCAAAGCAGGGAGGCCACCTGAACGCCCACAGACAGATGAACAGGTAAGGAGTGGATAAAGAAAGGTGAGTGGAGTGTTACTCAGTCATGAAAAGATGAAATGATGCCATCTGCAGCAACATGGATGGACCTAGAGATTGTCACACTAAGTGAACTAACAGAGACAAATGTCACATGATATCACTCACACGTGGAATCTAAACAAACAATACAGACCAACTCATTTATAAAACAGAACCAGACATAGCAAACAAATTTATGGTTGCCAAAGAGGAAGGTGGGTAGAGGATAAATTGGGAGTTTAGGATTAACAGATGCGCACTGCTCTACATATGCTGTGCTGTGCTTAGTCACTCGGCTACGTGTGAGTCTTCACAAGCCCATGGACTATATACACAACAGATAAAGAAGGACCCACTGTATACACAGGGTACTATACTTGATATCTTGTAATAACCTATCATGGAAAAGCCTGTGAATAGGAATAGAATATATATATATACACACATATATACCAGAGAAGGTAAGGTAAAGGCACCCCACTCCAGTACTCTTACCTGGAAAATCCCATGGATGGAGGAGCCTGGTAGGCTGCAGTCCATGGGCTTGCGAAGAGTCAGACACAACTGAGCAACTTCACTTTCACTTTTCACTTTTCACTTTCATGCATTGGAGATGGAAATGGCAACCCACTCCAGCACTCTTGCCTGGAAAATCCCAGGGATGGGGGAGCCTGGTGGCCTGCCATCTATGGGTTCACACACAGTCAAACATGACTGAAGCGACTTAGCAGCAGGAGCAGCATACATATATATAATTGCAAATCAACTATACTTCAATAAAAATAATTTATATATAAAGAATTATAAAACCAGCTATAACATCAAATAACTATACACACATTTTCTGCAGTAATACCCAAGATGAAAACAGAATAGTACAAACTGGGAAAATCTAGGCCACTCTCACCAAAATGCTCCTGCTCTTGCCTGCATCAAGCTACACCAAGGTGAAACTTCCTAATAAAACAACCCACTGTGGCTTGATGTAGCCATCTAGGCTGCAGTGGTTACTGATTCAGCCTGAATCTTCCTGTAGGTCAACCTTACAGTTGACCTACCTACCTATATCCACCTGAGTCCCAAAGGGAAGCTTCTCACACTGGAGAAGCACACAAACAATGGGACTGCAAGGGGAAAGGGTGGCGATTAAGGTTGGTGTCAGCCATCTCTGAGCTCAGGACTCTAAGGATTTTGACATACATTAACACAAATGTTAGATCAACACCAAATTCAAGTGTCTCTAGAAACAAGCAAGGAAGCCTGTGCTTGTCTTTAGACTGGAGATTGCAGTTATACCAGTTACTCAGAGCTAAACTTGAAACCAGGCTCCAAGTTATATATCTTCTCTGAATATTGGTTAATGAATTGAGTATTAAGATTAATGGGACTACTGGAAGAATTAAATAAGACTTGACTATAAAACCCTTCATACAGTATGTTGCCCACTGCAAGTACTTGATGAAGCCATTACTGTTAATAGTAAACTAGTAGCACAGAATAGACACTCAGTAAAGATTGCTACTTTTCCTTTCTCATGTTGTATTTCAAAGGTAAAAATACATTCTAACTGAATGACAAGTTACATATAAAAGACAGAGCATATGATTAAATCAGAACCCAGTTTTCCTAACATTTACCTTTTCCTTCTTTATGGCTATAGATCGGTTTTACAGTTTACACTGGCCATAATCAGAAATCACATATTAAAAATTTACAATTTAAAGTTTAAATCTGTGATGGTACAGAGAGTTTTGCTATTTCTATCCAATAGTGAAACAGCTTCTCAAGCCCTTTTTCTGGTATAACTACTATAAACTAGGATCCTTATGACAACCCCTTCCCATTACCTGTTTTCATGATCGTCATCAGCATCATCACCATCTTCCTTATTGGGAACCGAACACCCTGTGAGCACTGTAGAAAATACTTTCCTGGATCCAAATGTGTCCCCGCAAATGAAAAGGGCCAACGGTACCATTCACACGGAAATAGAGAAGACATAGCCCCTGTCTTGAGATGTCTATAACCTAGAGAAGACTAGAAAAAGATAACTTTGGGGACTTCCCCAGTGGTCCAGCAGCTAAGACTCTGTCCTCCCAATGCTGGAGGCCCAGGTTGGTCAGGGAACCAGATCCCACAGGCCGCAGCTAAAGATCCCACGTGCCGCAACTGAGGCCTGGCACAGCCATGTAAATAAATAAAAATAAATACTAAAAAAAGAAAAAGTTACTCTGCTGATCAAGGCATGCACATGCATACACACACACACACCCCTGTATGTTTAAAGGCAAATAATGACAATAAGAATAGAAAAAAATACATATTTGTAGCTATGATGATGCGTAAATCAACAGGTAGGGGACAACAAAAATATCAGGACAATTTTGTCCCACATCTTAAAATGTTTCTATAAAATGTAAATTCTTACAGGTAAAATCTTAAAACCATTTTTTTTAAATAAATAAAATCCACAGCATGCCTCCTCTAGTCTATCATGAAAGTACAAGGATGCTTCCATGTATCAATGGGGCTGATACAGTGCACACGCCTGTCAGTCAAGGGCCAGAGGAGGCTATGAGACCCCAGAGACCAAGCAACTAATGCCAGATAGCTTCAGCAAAGCCTGTCTGTAGAGGGAAACAAGAGCCACTTGAAAACTCATTTCACACTACTAATGTAAAGCCAATGCAAATGTAATGTACTTTATCAGGACCCTTAATTTAGTGAAGGTCATGAGTACACTCAGCAGAGGTGAGAATTCCCTACACTTAACAAAAGATAACCTGGTGACAGTGTGGCTGAACAGGAAAGAAACCAGGGACTCCCACTGAAAACCACCGGCTCTCATGTATAAAGAGGTCTTCTTACAAGTCAGTGTGTTCTAAGGAAAAGCTTTGACTTGGTCACCTCTGCACCAATGCAACCTCATTTGTCACTCCACTTGAGTTTAAGAATAGCCCTTCACTTTCCCAGTGCTGACAACTGAAGAGACGTGAAACAACACTTCTGGCACAAAACATGAAACTTACCACTCTCGTCATCAATATTGAACCTTCCAAGACCACTGCCATCCCTGATGGAGTACTGGATCTCCCCATCCCTCCCCGAGTCCTCATCGTGGGCAGTCACCTGCAGCACGCTGGTTCCAATCCGTGAGTTTTCTTTTACAGAGCCAACAACAGCAAAGTCCGGGAAATAGGGAGTATGGAGGTTTTCGTTGACATCCACCACTTCCACCTCCACAAAGGACACAGACGACAGCGAGACAGGCCGCCCTTTGTCCTTGGCCCGAACTGTGAGGTTATAGAACTGCTGCTTTTCATAGTCAAGCTCCCGCTCAGGCGGATGGCGCCACTTGCTTTATCTATTTCAAATCTCCCATTGTAATCATTGACCAAAGAATAGCGCACTTGGCCCCCCAGTCCCAGATCTGGGTCATGGGTCTCCAGCCAAGCGATGACAGTGCCAACAGGGAGGTCTTCAAGGACCTTCACACTGTAGCTACTGGGAATGAAAGCCGGGGAGCAGTCATTGACATCATCCAAGAAAACCTTCAGGGTGACAACAGAAAAGAGCTGCTGGCCACTTTCTGCCTTGTCTCTGGCTTCTATTTTTAAAGAATAGTTCGCTTTGGATTCCCGGTCCAATTGGTCCGCTATATACACGATTCCAGTGGAGCTATTGATGGCAAATTGCTGTGTATCTGTCAAGACTGAGTAAGTCACTTCACCATTAGAACCCAAGTCTTTGTCCCTGGCTTCCACTTGAATAATCTCAGTGCCAATACTTGAACTCTCAAGAATGTTAACTGAATAACTGTCTTGAAGAAAAATCGGGCTGTTGTCATTGGCATCCTCCACGTTGATGGTAAGCAACCTCCATGAGGACTTTTGGGGATTCCCTAAGTCATAGATGGTGATGTTAAGGAGATAGAGGTCTCTGTGCTCTCGATCCATGGGCATAAGGACTTGAAGTTGCCCAGTCTCCATATTGATATTAAAACAGCTATCCATATTCCCATCAGATATTGTAAACAGCACCTTCCCATTGAAGCCAGAGTCGGCATCATAGGCTTTAATCTTCAGGATGTTAGCACCAACTGGCAGATTCTCCTTCACAGCCACATCAGAAGGAAATGACTTGTCAAAATGTGGTCCCTGCCGGTTAACTGAATAAAAGTCAAGAAATCCATCTTCTAGATTCAGCTTCCCATTTGCTTTAGCCTTAATGAGGAGCTTCTCTGCCAGCTTCTGAGCCACACGAGTTTCTCGGCAACTGAAGCTCTTTGAAGACACTTTCCCATGTAGGACTGAAATGTTAACAGACATGGGGTCCGCAAGATTCTCTCCATCAGTGGTGTAATCCTGAGGGCAAAATTTCCATTTTTAATGCCGGAATTCATCAGTGACTTTTTAAGCTGCAAAACACCAGAGTCTGGATTTAAATAAAAGAAACCAAGTTCATTTCCAGAGATGATTTTGTACTTTACAAGCTCCAGCTCATCAATATCGATCGCTGAGACAGCTGTGATATGACCCCCAACTGGAAAGTCATAGGAGATCACTCCCTGGCAAGCCACTTTTTCAAAGAGGGGGCTGTTGTCATTGACGTTTCCGACTCGAATAGTCACATTGACCTCACTCTCGTGGCGGTATGGCGAGCCCCAGTCAGAGGCTCTGACAATGAACCTGTACGTTTCTGGAGAGGATTCAAAGTCCAAGTCTTCAGTGGTGCTGATGATGCCTGTAAATTGGTTAATGGCAAACGGCAATATGTTCAAGCTGGCAATACTGTAGGTGATGTACCCATTTTCTCCTTTATCCTTATCAGAAGCTGAAACTGTCAGAACGCTTGTTCCCACGGGAACACTCTCATTCACAAATGCCTCATACAGTGGCTGCTGAAATTCTGGGGTGTGGTCATTGGCATCTTCTATGCTGATGGTGACTTGTGTTTTTAAATCTCCTTCTTTATTTGTCACCCCCAGTCTATAAACCTCCTTCTTAATGGTATTCAGTGGCTGTGCGGTGACGATCAGACCTGACTGGGGATTGATTGTGAAGTACTGGGCATCCTCTCCAGGGGACAATCTGTACTCCACATCTAGTGGTTCGGGACTTAATTTTACTATAGCAACCACGACACCAGGAGGGGAAAATTCACTAATGCTCACTTCATACACTTCTTTCTCAAATCTAATTGGAACAGTGTCTCTTTTGGGGTTGGCAATGTGGACTATCTTGACTGCTGAAAATTTCTGAGGTGACCCCTTGTCTTTGGCTTGAAGAGTGAGGTTGTAGCCATAGGGAAAGCTCTCCCAGTCAACCGGCTTCTTCTCCTTAATCCTGTACTCATTCACCCACTTTCCTTCCTTGGCCAGAAGAACTGGTCTAAAGGGTCCCCAGCCACGATGGAAACAGACTCAATCTCTCCATTGGCCCCTTCATCAAGGTCTTCGGCTGTCACCACCGCGTATACAGGCTCTGTGTCCAACGAGAAAGGAACGTGAGTGACCACGTGGAGAGCAGGGGCATGCTCATTTACCCGTTCAACGTGAACATAAAGCTTGGCAGTGCTGCTCACTCCATTGTTCCCATACAGCTTCATCCCCCGGTCCACGGCCAAGATCTCCAGATCGTATCTGCTCTTTTCATCATAATTTAATCGTCCACTTAAGGAGATGACCCCGCTCGTGGGGTGGACTGAAAAGAGCTCAACTTTGTTCTTGAAGTAGTAGTAGAATTCGCCGTTGGAACCGATGTCTGCATCTGTCGCCGTCACCTGGGCGACACTAGTCCTTAGTGGTGTGTTTTCTGCGATTGTAACTGAGTAGGTTGTGGGTGAAAATAAGGGTCTCAGGTCATTCATATCTAAAACCTGTATGCTCACTTTGGTCCATGCTTCCAAATCCTCGCCTCGGACAGAGCCTTTGACTATCAATAAATAATTGTCCTGAATTTCCCTGTTCAATATGGCGGAATTGCCACCTTTAGTTCTTATTCTGAGAAAACAGAAATCTGCAATGATGACTTCCTCGGCTTTGAAAAAGCCTTCCTCGTCCCCAGACACTATTCTGTATTTGATGTCCCAGGACAGATCGATCAAGGAGACGCCCATTCGACTCTGGCTGCTGACGTAAGTCCTTGCTGCCGAGTTCTCATACACGGTAGCATTATAAATGGAATGTGTGAAGTGGAAACCCAGGGCTCCGGTCCCAGGCAGCCCCTGAGAGAGTGTAGCCAAAAGCTTGAGAAGCAGGAGAATGAGGCAAGAGGGAGGCCGTGTGCTCACACAGTATCCCATAGTTATATCCATCACATCATACTTCCATCCTGGAGGGGAAAAACAGAGAGAGAGAAGAGATGAATTAACCTAGAGGAACATGAGAGAAGGAACAGAAGAACTATTATGAAACTGTTTTGAAAACTTTATTATAAAATCTTTTTACTAAAACATCAATACAAGAAAAAAAAAAGTAGAACACTCCCCACTATTAGATGACAAGAAAATCACTAGGATTTTAAATTCACTAGGATTTAAAAATCACTAGGATTTACACTTATCATGCCTGATTTTTTTGAGCGACAATTCTACAGTGCTGATAGGATTGACTGTTCACTAGTGTAAGCTTTCTTGCATTCTGAAGGTCAGTTTAGAAATACATACTGCAAGGCTTAAGAAGTTCATTTACCACTGACATAATATTAAATTCTAGGCAATTATCCTAGGGAAATAATTAGACAAGTGTACATTTTCAGGACAGTTTAAAACACAAAAATTGAAAAAATATTAACGCTTATCAGTTGAAAAGCAAATACTTTGTGGCACATTTTAGAAAACAAAATACTATGCAGCCATTAAAAATAAGGACTAAAGAGGTATGTATTTTCAGGTGTAGTAAGAATATAATACTACATGGAAAAAAGAGCATAAACAGTATATGTGATATGATTCTATTATGACTTAAACATTTATATATAAACTGCATTTTTATCTTTAAAATGAATTAACTATGTTGTGAGTTTGGGGAGCATCTTGCATCTTCTAATATTTCTTAAATCAACACTGTACATCAGTGGTTGTGTAATTACTTTTTATAATTAGGATCTTTAAAGAAATGTATTCCAGGTATTACCAACTCTGTCGTGTTGAATTTTAAACTGATCAAGAGTTAGGCATAATCCAATATGATAAAGATTAACAAAATATCATGTAACAAACCAAGCAGGGAGGACCATCCCTAAGGAGTTACCTGATCTAAGTGATATTCATGAGTGGACCGTGCCTCTCAGAACAAGAGAGGTAAGGAAGATTTTATGCAAGGAAAATTTAAAGAATGACATGAGATTTATCTTCTTATGAGTAATTGAAGGAATTACTTCCAATTTTTTTAATCAGCTACTATTATATTTCCACAGTCACCCAGCTCTACAACTGTGTAGAAGAAAAGATTAAAAATATTTTCCTATTTTAACTGTAAAATCTGTCAAGTGCTTTAAAAACAGAGAAGGGGAATGCTATTTAACAGGAAAGAGCTATCTATTTATATGCTTTGGCTCGTATTTTTAGAACAACCAAATGTATGAGTTCTTCCACTAAGACATACTCACCAGACCCTCACATTTCCTTTCTCTGTCTCTTCTATGGGAAACAGAATGGAAGAGAAGAGGAGAAAGGAAATGAACCCTTCTGCAGGCATTCTGTGACTTAGCTGCTTTGTTACATTTAATCCTCACAACAACCTAAAGTACTACAGCACCCAACTACATGTTAGAAAACTGAAAGCTAGAAGACTGTGAACCCATTTGGCTGGAACACTGGCCCATCCAGTGTCTCCCAGAAGCAGAGCAGCATTTCAAACCCTGGTCTTTCCTGCTCCAAAATCCATGCTTTTTCCCATCACAGCATCAGTCTTCTTAAATTCTCTATCAACATAAGCAAGAACGAAATTATTAACGCTTCCCAGAAGCACATGTTACTTTAATTCTATGGAACTAGTCAGTATTTATCACTGATGGAAAAGCATAAAACTCACCCACCTTCTCTATTTGGTTACCTCCATTCTGGTTTTAAACTAGTTACCGTCACTGACTGTAAGCTGAAAAATCCCCCGGGGAAGTTTACCATCTTCAAATATTACCAAGTATTTCTGTAGCTTATAAAAATATCCATGGTTGGAAAGGCACATATTATTATAATTTTTTGTAGATAAGAACATCAAACCTCACTTTCCTAATAGCAGAGTCTGAATTAGAACTCAGACTCTCTCCACACTCCACAGTGCTTTCTCATTTTTTCCCCAATTCTGCCTTCCAGGAAACTCTCATAAGTGAAATTCTGGGCCTGCATTTGCTTAGTTCTACCTGAGAAGGAAATACATCTTGCCACTATCATCAGATGCAGCACCTACAAGATACTGAATAGGTGAGCAAAAAGAGTACAGTTATATAGGAATTTCATAAGCAAAATAAAGACTAAAAGTAAAACATGCTGATGTAACGACCTTTTGTATAAGAAGTTAATTTCACAGGCAGTTCCTCTGGCTGTCTGTCCTTGGGAAATGCTCCATGTGCTAAGTTATGTGCGAAGAAGCAGCTTGGAGGCAGAAGTTCAAATATCCCTCCCAGGAGAGTGAACCCCAGGGGACCAGTGCAACTAGGGGTACCTCTCTGTGGAGCACGCTCAGCTGAAAGAAGGGATCCTTAGGGATTACAGATAGAAACCAGCAGAAGCGTTAATAAGAACCCACATGACTTAAGAGACTCTTTCAGTTCACCATCTGAGAATGCTCCAAAATGGAAGAGGCATTTTTACGTTCACTATGAACACAGTGGAAGGAGACAAGTGCTTATAAGAGAATAATCGAAGGCATGCACACTGTCTTAAGGTAGAAAAGAGGTTACTCCCAGCATCTCCAGGGAAATGCAGATTCTGTTTCTGCCTCGTTACCTACTCACCAGTCCTCCCTGGTGGCTCAGACAGTAAAGAATCTTCCTGCAATGCAGGAGACCTGACTTCGATCCCTAGGTAGGGAAGATCCCCTGGAGACAGGAATGGCAACCCACTCCAGTATTCTTGCCTAGAGAATCCCATGGACAGACGATCCTGGCGGGCTACAGTCCATGGGTTGCAAAGAGTTGGACATCACTTGAGGGCCTGACCACACACACATACAAATGAGGCTAAAAGATTATCTGTTTCATTCTCTTGAGTTTACAGGTGAGGAAACTGCTGCCCCAAAATAGGATGAGATCCCCTAATATAAAGTCTCAGATCTCCCAGGTTCTGGACAATACCAAGTGGAAAAGTTTGCCAACTGAATACTAATTCAGTTTCCTTTGAGTTTTATTATAAATTTCAGTCTGTGGTTTATCATCATTTTGCAGTCATCTTTGTTTTCTAACATCTTATTACTCCCCCTGGAGTTACTCCCTCCTCTAGTTAACTGTTTATAAACAAACACTTAATGCTCTGGGGGAGAGTTACTTTTACAAACCCTTCTGGTGAATCCGTCAAAACAAAAAATGTCATGATATGAAAAAACATCATTCATTTTAACTATTTGAAAATGATATTTTTGCATATTGAGTTTATTTTTTTTTTTAGCAAGATACACTGCTGGAATATTTTTCTTATAAAGCAGAATTAATGATCTTAAATGCAAATGAAAAGACTTTCAAATCACACTGAAATCATATTGTATTCTTGTGTTCTAAAATCTGGATTTAACTTCAAAACCCTGAGCAGGACTGAGTCGTCAACTTCAGTTGTTAAAACAAAAACATCTCATGAGGATTTAGTATTTTTAGTTTTGTTTAAAAAAAAAAAAAAAAAACCCTATATGGCACAAATTAATTCAAAAGCTTGCAGTTTTCTTCATCAATTTAGAAAATAAAGGAGTGCCAGAAGCGAGAAATTCTTTAAAATTCTGTAAAGTAAGTATTAAAATAAGACTTTGGCTTCCTTTTTTTAGTATGCAAAGATGACTGTTAAGATGTTTTCTTAAAAAAAATAAGAGTCCCGCTTTTCCACACGAAGGACAAGCTATTTGTGAACCCCGAGTATGAGAGTGATGAGAGGCTCTGCACATTGGTTTACTTTACTGCTTCGGGATTATTTTAAAGAAAGCACTTAGTTCCCAACCTCAGAGCCTATTTTCTGCAACTTAGCAACATAATCAATAATTTTTGATATAATCTCTGAGGAGATCATTGAGCCATCCATCTTGAAGACATTTCCTTTCCAGAGGCAGCACAGCGAGCCTCACCGCCCGGCCCGGTCCACACGGATGGAGGTTCTCAGGCTGGGCTGCAGAAGGGCAGGGGGTTTCCTTTCCAGGGATGAAAAATCACCACAGACCCCAGGGCAGAGAACAGCTCCTACAGAAGCCACTTCTCTGTGAGCCTTGGCTCAGAGCGAGGCTCAGCTTGCTTGGGGATCCTGGGGAAACTCCCCTTTGCCACCATTAAACTGGGCTCCTGAAACAGCTAGATTTCCAAACAGAACAGCGCTTTAGAAAAGTGTTCTATTTTTACTCCATCTCTTCCTATCTTACAGATTTTTGAAAGAGGTTGATAAGCCAGACAGAGATGGTACTTGGGGAATGAGCTCTGAGAGCCTATGAGACAAAGTCAGTATCCGAAGGGCTTCCACTTCACAGGCATACTTGACCAAGACGCCTTATGTGAGAAATGCAAAGGAAACTCAGGTGAGGCCTGTGACTGAGTCCAGAACCTACGCAAACCCCGTGTGTACAGTGGTTCCAGAACACACGCTCTGGTGCCTGACCGCCTGGGTTTGAATCCCAGCACTGCTCTTGAGTAGCTGTGTGACCTTGCGCAAGTTATTTAACCTGTCAGCGCCTCTCTGTCTTCAACTATACAATGAGAATGATAGTGCCTACTGAATTGGATTTGAGTTAATAAATATAAAGCACTTAAAACAGTCCATGGCACATGGTAAGGTTTAATTGCTATCCATTAATATCATTAGCTAAGGCAATTTTTAGAGAGGACACAAATCTGTGAGTCACAAATGCAGGATAAGGGAGGAAATTCACAACCTACACTGACATTTTCTTTTTCAACAAGAGAATCCACACCAAAGGTAAAGGAAAGGATTACTTTTTTACTAACAGCAAAGGGCTACTCCATGAGACCCAAAGGTGGCTTTGCCACTTACTGGCTGGGTGACTTTGGGGTAACACTTAAAGCTTTTCACATAGGGCTTATCTTTAAAATAGGGGGCTTACAGCAGTTCCCACTCCCATGAAACAGGCTTACAACTGCATTGGGCACACAGTAAATGTTCCACAAACATGAACTGGCATTACATAAAGTCCCCTACACATGAACGACTTCCATTCTGAAGCACCTTCTTAAGTCCAATTTGTTCATTAGTCCAAGTTAGCTTAGGTACCCAAGTGACACAATCACCTATACAGTACTGTAATAGAATAGGTTCATTAATATTTTTCACACAAATAATACGTACATAAGAAACAAACACAAAAATAAAGACAATATATTTCATATTATAATACAGTACCTTGAAAAGTGCAGTAGTACAGTACAACAGCTGGCATACAGGGGCTGGCACGCAGGTTCACATCTTTGAAAATTTGTAACTCAAAGGTTTATATGTAGGGGACTACTGTATAATTATTAAAGTGTTCATAAGAAGGGATACGAAGCAGAAAGTAACTGAAAACTGGGATAAGGATACAGAGTCAAGAAAAAGACCATCCATGGAGTGTGTGCAGGCTGAGTCACTTCAGTTGTGTCTGACTCTTTATGACTCTATGGACTGTAGCCCACCAGGCCCCTCTGTCCATGGGATTCTCCAGGTAAGAACCTGGAGCGGGTTGCCATGCCCTCCTCCAGGGGATCTTCCCAACCCAGGGATCAAACCCATGTCTCCTTTGGCTCCTGCATTGCAGGCGGAGAACAGTCCTTCCTTAATAGGAAAGCCACTCTTCCACAGACCCAGGCCCCTGCCATGGGTGGGCGTCAGAGCCAGGGACAGGTCCCATGCATGGTGACATGGGCTAAGGATTCTTGCCACAGTTCTGTAACTTATTTCCAACTCCTGAGTGTACACTTTCAAACTTAGGAAACCGGAGCTACATTAGGGAACTACTCCTTAGACTTGGCATTTAAATCCTGGGGAGTTCTAGCAGGATTTCTCCTTGCAACGATGAGACCCAGCACAGCCAGATACTGCTAAACCCTATCTTCTAGAGCAGCTTATTCCAATATGGCTTAAATTACCACCCTCATGACATTACTTGATGTTCTGGGTCCCTGCTCCTGAAATCAGTTTCAGACTGTCTGTACAACACACTTGGGAATAAAGCTTTACTCTCTGGCTGATGCTAATGGCTGCCTAAAAAGTAGAAAAAAATGTTTACTGTGTAGTTTTTATTAATACAAATCATTGTAGCTAGAGAGTCTACAGGATAATATACTAGGTGTTTGGGTCATAAATAATCCGTGTCATGCCATTACTCAGAAGATATTATGATATACTAAACCGAGGCACATAAACCCACTGAGGACCATAAAATTGTCTCATGCAACACCCCAGGTTTAGAGTTGAGGAAACACACCAAGAAAGGTTAGGTGATTTGGACAAGGTCACACAGATTGCCAGTTTAAAACAAAAAAGCTAAAAACCAGACCTCAGATTTCTACTGTGAATTTGTCTCATTGCTATTGCTTCCTTTACAATATAGGCCTCCACTGGTTTGACTCTTCTTCCTTGATTTAGCTAAACTGTACATACTCTATGAAGCAATCCTAGAGATACCCCTCTACTCAATCCACAGTGAGCTCCACATCTAAGGCTGCAATTCTTAAACTTGAGCAAATATCTGAAGCATGACAGGACTTGCTAAAGCTCACATTTCTGGGCTCCCCTCCAGGGTTTCTGGATCGGTTGGTCTCCAGTGGGGGAGAAGTTGGAGAATCTCATTTCTAACAGGTTCCCAGGAGAAGTTGGTCTCGGGGCGACCAGCGCTCTGAGGACCACTTCTCTAAACTCTGTCTGTATTTTATCTATATGCACCTCCCCTGACAGCACTGCCTTCCTTGTGTTAAAGTTTCTTACATGGGTGTGTAAATTACATAGTGCACTGCAATCTCCCTTGTTTCTTCTTCTTAGAGTATTTAACCAATGCCTTGAAAAGGTAAAACTTCAATCAAATTGTGGAGTGACTCCTGTCTAGCCAGTGTACACTGCAACTCCACAACATGCTCCAGGGAGGGAATGAAAATGAGCCTTAGACAAATCAGGAATTATAATCATGGAAACTAGAGACCCTGGTGACATAGCTAGTCCACCATTTCCCAAACTGTATCCCATATCACTCTATGGACATGTGAATATGTGTGAAACTAAAAAACATTTTAGGAGACACTGGTTAAACAAAGGTAAACAGATTTCTTCATTTAGAACTTTTTGGAGTCTTTAGTATGCTCCAAAATAAACTTCTCCCATCTCCTTTCCTTAGTCATCTCTAACAATTTCATCCTGCAACAATTTTTCCTGCTTTGCATCTCTGTAGGAAAGTACAATCTATATTTATCATTTCCACTATAGAAATAAAGTTCCCTGATACTCGGTCAGGAATCAGTAAATGCTTGCTGTGTGTACAAGCATATTATGTAAATTGTGATTCCAAGAGATATTATATACACAATTTCTAAAATCTTTTTGATCATGAATTTCCTCTCCATTCCTCTCCCCACACTGCAACCGGCAAGAGAAGAAGGAATATTTTGTGAATACAGTTGAGGAAACCCTGATCAAGTCCAAGTTAGATATTGTGGCCTAGACAGGTCAAACAGCTGCCCGGAAAGCTTTGAAGGCGCGAGGTAATCCCAGGATTCCTGAGACTGGTTCATTACTCTTGCTACATCATACCACAAGGTATGCATTCTCATTTCAACTAAGCAGGGACTTATCCCTGAAGAAACTGCTTCAATGCTTATCACATAAACACATCTCCATGCTTCAAATGAAGGAAAAGCTGAAAGTGCCACAGCATACTGTACATTTTCTTTTCTTATTGAAAAAAAGGCAAATTAAGAGTTTTCACAGTCCTAATACAAAGACTCTATGTTAATCATTTCATAGTTTTTATTATCTGTTTTTACTTATTCAATAGCCATAAGGTATTCTGCCAAGTCAAAAATACTCTGAGATGCAAAACCTTAAAAACAAGTTCCTATTTCACACCTCACTGGAAAATTCTGCTTGTCTACTTGAGCCCCAAGTCTAAGCAGGGTTTTATAAGCAAAAGAGTATTTCATCGACAAGGATAAGATATCTGTCATTCTGAACAAGGACTAAGTAAGTCCCAAACCAAAGCCTCCAGCTGGTTCTGTCAACTAGCCAAGCAGATCGTTACCCAAACTCAATCTTTTTCCTTATAATAATACTGTAAATTCTCATTTTTTTCCAGTGGTGCAAATCTTTCTATTGTCTAAAAGTGGTCTCTCAGGAGAAAAGTCAGTCAGCATGAAGCAAGTGTAATTCAAGTTGGTTCTGAGAAAAGTGGAAGATTCAGCCACACAGGGCAGTATTATGAACACCCGCCTTTATTTTCTCCCCAGGTGCTAGAAATATTTCCATACAACAGTGGTTAATGTCAAGTATCATTTCATCAGTAAATGCTTCAAATTCAGGGGTAATTCAACCAGGGGCTATCAGAAGGAAAGATTAGCATGTTGTTCAAGCCTTTTAAAAATCACTTCTCCCTCTGGAGAAAGAAATTCATCATGAAGTAAGAGAAAAAAAAACATACAGAGAGGATGTAATTTGCTTCTACGCATGGCTGTCTAAGAAAATGTTCCAGAAAAATGCATGATTTCAATTTTCTCTGGTGAGCTTCACTGACAGAAACCAAAGAGTAAATACATTAGTATTCGCTTACTCCCAAGATTTTTTTTTAATGAAGAAAAAAAAGCAAGGGAAAAAAGAAAAGAGAGAGAGAGAGACTGTCCAAGTAATAACATTTACTCTGGGATAACCGCCTAAAAGAAAAAAGAACCCGAATAGTTTAGCTGAAAGCATGCCTTTAAACAGTGTTCACTCCAACAGTTATGGGGCAAAATGCAGTGGAAGGGAAATGTGCTAAGGGTGTCCCTGATGGCCCAGTGACAAAGAGTCCACCTGCGGTACAGGGAGGCTGGTTTGAGCCCCAGGTCGGGAAGATCCCCTGGAGGAAGACATGGAAACTCATTCCAGTATTCTTGCCTGGAAAATTCCATGGACAAAGGAGCCGGATGGGCTACAGTCCATGGAGTCACAAAGAGTCAGACATGACTGAAGAGACTTAGCACAAGACAACACAGTTTTTACGTTGCATTAGGCTTTACAAAGTAATCCAGAGCCCTTTGCTGACTGCCTTTGACACGATCCATACTTACTGCAACCTCCAGGACATGGACAGGGAAGCCTGGCGTGCTGCAGTCCATGGGGCGGCAAAGAGTCAGACACAACTGAGCAACTCAGCAACAAATACTTACTGCTGTGTTAGGTCCTTGTGGTCTGTACTATTTGTAAAAGTTAACATCCTTTTTGCCATCCCAACTGCTTTCCCCTTGAAAAGTGGTCTTTAATGAAAAGACTATTCTGAATAGTAAAATCAAGCATCAGGAAAAGAGAGTATGGGGAATCTCTGTCTACCTCCCTTTTACCTCAGTGATAAGTGATACTAATGCTAGGAAGGGCATCCTTGAGAGAGCTGAGGAGGGGTGAGGGACCCAGAGTTCCAGGACCAAAGCAAGGTGAGGAGAAGCAGTGGGCTCCCCTCTTCTTGCAGCACAGAATCACCAAAGGAAGATGCAGAAAATAACATCCAAAACACTGTTGGAAGTCTTCTGGGAGAATTCAATTCCATATTTTCCAAAATCACACACAGGATCAGGTCTTACTCTAGACAAAGCAGGTCACAAGTTCAGAAGGCAGTTCTGGAAAGGCCTATGCATCTGGGTAAATACTTGCCACCCCTCTGCTCCCCCCACCACCCAGCTGATGTAAGGCAGCAGCCCTGAACCCTATATATTATGCACAAAACAGCATTGCTAAGTGAAGGTAGCAAGAGAACAATTCTCCACAATGGAGTGATACTATGTGTGTCTCCTCATGAAGGCTGGGGACAGGCAGATGAGGGTGGAAGAAGAATACGTGGGCAAGAAATGAAAAAAACAATGTATCGGGAAATTAGTAAGACTCTTAGAAAACAGCATCTTAGGCAGCAATCTCAATAAACTCAAAAAGGAAAAAAAATGACAAAACAGGCTAATTTATGAAAGATGAACACATTATGTGAGAGATTGTTTTTTTAAAAAAGGTAAGAAAAGGCAAAGCAGATGATTTGGGAATAGGCAATGAAAAAAATTGTCCAGGATTTAAAACAGCTCACATGTAGTTCAAGAAATGCTGTCTTGAAGTTTGCTGACAATCCAGAAATCTTGTCAGTCACGTTTCCTCTCGTTGCCATCACTGACAACTGGGTCTCAGCAAACAAGGCACAAATGCAAATTGCGTTCCTTCAGCTCTCTCACACTCCCCATTAAGGTTATTTATTATCGACTCACGGGTTTAGGCCAACATTCTTGGATTAGTACCCTGTGCTAATGAGACCAGGGTCACAAGTTCAGTCCCCACATGGGATTACCCAGAGTGTTCCTAAGAACAGGTCAAGGATTGCTGAGCATCGACTACTCTTCATCTTGAGACGCCCAGGGATGCAGAGTCATGTGTCGGTGGAGTCCTCATGTTCACTAAAGAAAACGTGTTTCCAGAGAGAGCTGAGACATTTGTGAACATTTCTGTAGACCCAGATTGAAGGAGTTGCCAAAGAACCTCTGAACACCTAGATAGTAATTTCAGCATAACCAACCTTATCCTGACATGCTGGGTGCAGGGCAGGGTGACTATCCCAAAGCAGCTGTACATGAACTAGGTGTGGACACTGAACACCTCAGAGCTGGTCTGAGGACGACTCTCGGCCTCGAACGAAGCCAAAAGGCCAAGGGCAGACCCTCCCTTTGGAGAACAGCTCGTAAGCACACAGACTGCGCCACTCAACGGAGTCACCCTGAGAGACGCTAAACTACTGCTTCCCCATCTCTGTCGATCCTGCCGCACACCCTAATTTTGGAAAAATGAAGACCCAGCCTGGTGGCATGGTTAATGAAGTGGTGGGACATTCCCTCAGTGCTCCCCACCCCATCCCCCGCCTTCGGGGACCTTGGTATCATTCTGGATCCTGAGACGCAGAAACAGAAAAGCAGCCAAATGCAGTACGTTCAAAGAGAAAATGAATGTTAGGAGAAGGCTGTGAGTTCAAATCCAGGACTCTGGAGTTGAAAGAGCTTACAGGTCACTCACGGCTGATGAGAAGGAGGGTATTGCTGAGGGCACATTTCCTGGGCTTTCAGGATGATAAAGACCCGAACTGTCACGGCGCCTCACCAGTGATGCCAGCATCATGCATGTCGAGTGAACCAGCCCTCACTTCCTGTCTGGACTCACCTCCAGCGACGGCGTGCCCAGCGCCCCCGGCCCTCACTTCCTATCTGGACTCACCTCCAGCCATGGCGTGCCCAGCGCCCCTGGCCCTTCTCCTGCCCCGACGGACCGCCTCCCCCTTTCGGGCTCTGCTCACGCAGCCACCCCGTGCTAAGCTCCTATCCCCGATTCCCCGTCAGGAACCCCGGGCACATTCCTCACAGCTTCTGTTTCTCTCCAGGCACATTTGTCTGGTCCCCAAGTCTAGCTGCAGCTTCCTGTTATTGGTCCTCAGAGCACCCAGAACTTTTCCTTCCTAATGGTTATCACTATTTTAGTTATATTTTAGTAAGACTATTGAATTAATATCTATTCTGTCAACTGAACTATCAACTACATGAAGGAAGGGACTGTCTCTTAGGGTTATCACTGCTGTCCCACATCAGAACTACTGCTTGGCACATAATGGGTACCTAGTATTTTCAAATATTGGGTAAACTATAAATGTCTTATGAGAATACAGGATTAGAGCAGTGCTTCTCAACGGAGGCTGATTGTGTCCCCAGAGTACATCTGGCAGTGTCTGTGGACATTTTTCACTATAACAATGAGGAGAGAGGTGCCACTCGCATTTAGCAGGCATGGGCCAGGGATGCTGCTAGACATCTTAGAAGACACAAGATGCCTCCCAAACAAAGAATATCAGGAGAAAAGGTATATTAATGATCAATTAAGGCTTTGGAGAAGGAAATGGCAACCCACTCCAGTGTTCTTGCCTGGAGAATCCCAGGGATGGGGGAGCCTGGTGGGCTGCCGTCTATGGGGTCACACAGAGTCGGACACGACTGAAGTGACTTACAGCAGCAGCAGCAAGGTCTAAGGCTAAGGCTGTGACTGGTCTAGGGGAACCAGGGCAGTTATATTGGGAAGCGTGCATATGTGCATGCTAAGTCCCTTTAGTCGTGTCCCACTCTCTGTGACCTCATGAACTTTAGCCCACCAGGCTCCTCTGTCCATGGGATTCTCCAGGCAAGAATACTGGAGTGGGTAGCCATGCCATCCTCCAGGGGATCTTCCTGACCTGGGGATCAAACCTGAATTTCCTATGTCTCCTGCACTGGCAGGCTGGTTCTTTAAACTAGTGCACTTGAGAAGCCCCCACTGAGAAGGGTAGAATATGTGTATGAGTAAAACAACTCCCAAGAAGCATGGTTCACAGCAGATACACTGTGCAAAGCCTTCTGCTGCCCTTGAGATATGCCCAGGGTATACCCAGGGAGACCAGCTCTTAGTGTCTGGTACTAAGAATTGAGCTGCTCTCTGCTAGGAGCTTCCCTGGGGCTCAGTTGGTAAAGAATCTGCCTGCACTGTGGAAGACCTGAGTTCAATGCCTGGGTCTGGACAATTGCCTGGAAAAGGGAATGGCAATCCACTCTAGTGTTCTTGCCTGGAGAATCCCATGGACAGAGGAGCCTGGCTGGCTACAGTTCATGAGGTTGAAAAGAGTCAGACATGACTGATCAACTAACACTTTCCCTTTCTTTCTGTTAGGGATGGAATGACTCCTATGCCTAGAATATTAGCCCTGCTGGGTTTTCAGCTCCCCATCTATAACGAGAATGAAGAAACCTTCACCTCTCAGGGGGAGGACCATTTGACCTGATTTCTCCAGGAAGCAGTCACGTGTGGCCAGGACATCAGTCACTCTGACAGCCAGACTCGCCGCTCCAGTTTTCCACCAACCTGACTTGGATCTCACTCTTTACAGAAGCATTTATTCTGCCAACAAAATCAAGACCTTGGAAGGTTGATCTTTCCAGGTCAATGGAGAGCCACGTCTCTTGAGGTTTACATTATTTTTTTCTGCATGCCTACTAAGACCACAGACTCCCCAGTCTTTGAGCAGCTTCACTTTTCCATGGCTTCAACGGAATCATTTTCCTCTGCAGCATAATGTACAAGGCAGGGGTCTCAAACCCAGTCCTGGATCGAGAGACCAAGCACAACTTCCACAACTACCCCAAGCTGCAAAAGCCCACACAGATTTTTAAACACCCCTCTACGTCAACAGCTGCTGGCAAGTCAATGGGATTGAGACACTTACAAGCCTTAAACCAACTACTCCCATTCCGTGAAGTTAAATAGAGCTTTCTTCTTGTCTACCCATAGTATGTGTAGTTAAAAACCAAGTATACATTTTGCCACTAATTATGTATTACAAATAAACAGTTTACACAAGCATATGTAAACCATCAGGGGGTGAGCTGCCATTCTGAGCAGCCATGACAGATGTTTAGGGACAGCTGCACAGAGGAGCTGACGGGAATTCAGATGAAATTTACTTTAAAGTCCCACAAGAGTGGGAAAAGGTTTGTTTAACCTTTAGCAAACCATTCTACTTAAGGGGTTCAGATTTGAATTTTCCTTGAGAACAGACTTCTCTTGCATTTAACATGCCTTTCTCACTTCCTTTTATAACTAAAGAAAGAAGCCCCAGTAGTTTGCCCATTACGAGCAAATGTCATCCAGCCACTACAAATGTAAGCCCAGAAGTTTGCTTTTCAATGGCCATGTGTTATTGGTAAACAGACTAAACATTATAAATAAAGAATTTAGCAACAGAAAAGTCTGCATGCCAAACACTCTTAAGTTCCGAGCTTCAAAAATCCACTAGGCTACACTATTATTTTCAAAAATCTCTTGCCTTCCACATCAAAAAGAAAGACGCCAGCTCTCAGCCTACAAGGGAAACAATACTGTCCTTTCACTACTTAAGCATGTTTTTAAGAGAAAGAACAACCAGTATTAATGAGCAATTACTTATATTAAATGTCCCTAACTAGAATCTTAGGCATCACTACCCTGTACCTCCCATATATTCTGCAAGATCAAATAACAGACATTCAAAAAATATTTGTTGACTTGGGAAAGACTAACAAGAGCTAAACAGGATGAGTGCCTGCCACATGGCCAGTCTTGTGTCATTGTTTTCTTATCTAAGATAATTTGGTAACTGGTGCTTCTAGAGTTAGAAAGGTTAAGAAAGAAGGAGCTTAAAAAAAACAAGGACCTTTAGAAGTAGTTTTGTAATTATTGTTATTGTTCACTTGCTAAGTCCTATGCAACTCTTTGGGACCCCATGGAATATAGCCTGCCAGGCTCCTCTGACCGTGGGATTTCCCAGGCAAAATTCTGGAGTGGGTTACCATCTCCTTTTCCAGGGAATCTTCCCGATCCAGGGGTTGAACCCATGTTTCTGGTACTGGCAGGCAGGTTCTTTATCACTGAGCCACCAGAGAAGCCTAGTTTTATAATAGGGAAGAGCAAATATGACTCCGTATTAGATCTCCTTCCGTTCCTTTAACCTTTGTGCCCTGTCCTGCTGGCTCTGTACCTTTTATTAAAGAATGGTGCCTATAGTCTGAAATAGACAGGATAGCTCTTTCTCAGGTCTCTGCCCTTTAAAGGTATACCACTTTCCCACTTGTACAGTGATAAAAAGTTTCAGAACAGAGAGAAGATTTATCTTGCAGGTTTACATGAACAGATTACAACCTCATCTACCAAGACAGCAGCAAGAACAAAGGATTCCAACACCTAGAGGTTTGCAACAACTAACCACACCCCTCCCTCACCTTGCCTTGACAAACGCTCTGCTAAAGGAGAGGCTCAAGGTTTGGGGGGCGGAAGCCACCTGTCTCCTTGCATGACCCTGCAATAAACATTTCTCTGCTCCAAACTCTGACATTTTGGTATTGTTTGGCCTCACTGTGCATTAGGCCCTTGAACTTGTGCTCAGTAACAGTTTGATCCAGCAATAGTGGCATGGAGGTTGAATGACGATGGTCAGAATTCAGTACTAATCACAGGGGCTTGCTGAAGGCAGGGCCAGGATGAGACCTCCAACTCTAAACCAAAAATAAAGTTATAATACTATTAGCTTTTAAAATAAGTTTCTAGAAGTACAAGTTCAGTTCAGCCACTCAGTCATGTCCAACTCTTTGTGACCCCATGACTGCATGTCCATGTCCATGTCGAGGTACAAAGAGGATGTTTATTTACCACATTCTCATAGAATTGCAACTGGAAGCCACATGGCATATGACCCACCTCTCCCACTCCAGAGTATATTTGGATTCAACATGTTGCTAAGAAACAGTCAAAAAACATTATTTGGTAGCTGAGGTTATTTAGTTTTACAATAAAATAGCACTAGTGATTTTATTTTATTTAAAAATGGCTCCCAAAAGTCAGTTCTGTTCCAGATTATCATAATGTTGATCTCTCCACTAAGTAAGAGTAAAGCCAATGAGTAAATGACTTGTATGTTTTTGCTCTTCCACAGTTCACATACAGATTATATAGAATATATACTCATATGATTCACCACATATCAACCTGCTTTGAAATGTTGGACTTTATTCTGTTTGATTTTGGGGGCAATTTTGGACTATTCTTCTTGCTCTAGTTAGTTCCTTTTCCACTGATTCAATTTTACTTTCAGTTCCAGAATTTTTTTTTTTTTTTCTTTTAAACAACATGTTCACAATCTCTGTCACATTATATCCACTTATTTCTGGACTGAGACCTCCTCAGTATCATTAGCTTATTGATAGAAAACAGTGTGAATACACTTAATGCTACTGAAGGATATATTTAAAAATGAATATGATGGTAAATATTATATGTTTTTTATAAAATTAGACTTCCTTTTTTGCATTAAATTTATACACTGATGCTTCCCTTGTGGCTCAGCTGGTAAAGAATCCACCTGCAATGCAGGAAACATGGGTTGGGAAGATCCCCTGGAGCAGGGAAAGGCCACCCACTCCAATATTCTGGGCTGGAGAATTCCACATATTACAGTCCATTGGGTTGCAAAGAGTCAGACACGACTGAATGACTTTCACTTTCATACTATGCAAAGCCTTTGAGATTTTCAGAAAAGCCATATATTTTTGGAAAGAGGGAGTGATTGTTGTAGATTACATAATAGCAATCACCACACTCAAACCAAGGAAGTATACAATAATTCTGATACATCATCTCTGTCTGCCGCCCATCCAATGGATCACAGAACTCCCCTGCCTGACCAAAAAAAAAAAAAGCCATAATCAACCACTTAGCCCAAATAAAAAGTCAAAGGAGTGAAACCTTCCATTTCAAGTCATTTGGGAATTTACATACATTCAGTGTCTGAGTCGGGATAAAGGACAGTTGGGAAATTTTTGCTTTTTTTAAAACAAAAACAAGTATGTAGGTTTCCCCACATAAATCAACAGGATAAGAATCCAACACCCAGGCTGGGAGGAAATGGGCTAATAAAAGTAACTCCTGGGGAGTCTCACGGTGAGCCGATGACGGGGTGATGTCTGGCTCGTGACGCGTGTCCCAGTGCAGCACCATCAGGCATTTAATACAGTTGGCGCTTCTCCTTTCTAATTCATGCAGGGTTCCTCAAGATCCTGGCAAACAGTGCCTTCAGGATAAGAATTTCCACAGGTCTAATCAATGGTGGACATACAGGGCAGTCCTTCCAGCCCAACATTCCCTCACAGAAGCCTAATTTAGTTGTGATCAGTTCTTCTGTGAGTCAGCTCTTCACCGACAGAATAGAGCATCTCTGAACAGGTTTCACAAATGCTAGCCCAGGGCTGTCTCAAAGTCTTCCCATAATTAAGGCAGGTATCTTTTCTCCTCAAGCTGGTGTCTTCCTGTTTTACCAGGGAGAGAATTATAAGCTCAATATGAATGGCATTGTCTGCATGTGAGATGTGCCCTCCTAACTCACGGAAATCACGCCTTTATCAACTGCGCTCTGGAATCCCTCTATGTGTTCAGTCAGTTAGTTGTGTCCGACTCCGTGCGGCCCCATGGACTGTAGCTGCCAGGCTCCTCTGTCCATGGAATTCCATACACAAGAACACTGGAGGGGGTTGCCATGCCCTCCACCAGGGGATCTTCCTAACCCAAGGATAGAACCTGTCTCCTGTGTCTCCTGCATTGCAAGCAGATTCTTCACTTCTGAGCCAGCAGGGAAACCTGGAATCCCTCTATAGATGAGTGAAGTTTAGAAATGGAGAAAGAAGGAAAACCATCAGCTACAGATTTGCCTCTTAGGTAAGACTGTGAAGTGAAGCCTGATAATAGTCATAAGCCATTTTGATAGGCATTTTGCAAAGTCTATCAAAGATAATGATGTTACTCTCTGTAAGTCAGGACTCTTGTTTCACACAGTCACTCTAAAAGAGAAGAAGGCAAGACAGAAATATTGGAGTACAGGTCAGTTCCTTTGCTTAACAGTTCAATTTTCACCCTCAGTCCTTTACCAATTGTAATCTACTTAACTGGGAACCAAGTGAAAAAGTTTTCTCCCCTTTTGATTTGGGGGTTAGGGGAGTGAAGTGTGGAATCAGGGGAGAGTCACAATTAAGAGATGTTTTAGGAAGAGTATTAATGCCTCGAAGCTCAAATGCATGGGTTAAAACTGGGGAGAGCCCCTAACATCGTGTCCTTTCTTCAAATACATATCAAGTCTGCCTTAATGGAGGAAAAAAAAAAAAAACTTTTACAGTAAAGCCTACATTTAAGAGTTAGATGAAGGGAGGATGATAATTAGAATATGATTTAAGGTTGGAAAAAACTTTCACAGTTTCCCTTGACTTTGATAATTCAAGATGAGAATCTGGAGAATCCTGAATGTGTTCCAGGACTTGTGGCTCCCAACTCCCCACCAGATAAAGAAATTCAGAGAGAAACCACAGGCACATAGAGAAGAGGAGGAGAGGGGCAGGACAGCCAGAGAGGCTGACTACCCTTCCCTCTGCGTCATAGGCGGAGAGTCAGCTGCTGCTTGACTTGACTGCCCAACTCTCTTACACCACAACTGCAGTGAGTCAAGTAAGTCAGGATGAATGGAAAGCTAGCACTGCTAATAGGACCTGGGCTCAGTCGCTTCAGACTCTTTGTGATCTCATGGATTGCAGCCCACCAGGCTCCTCTGTCCACGGGATTTCCTAAGCAAGAATACTGGAGTGGGTTGCCATTTCCTTCTCAAGGGGATCTTCCTGATCCAGGGATCGAACCCAAGTCTCCTGTGGCTCCTGCACTGTAAGTGGAATCTTTACCACTGAGCCACCAGGGAGGCCCTTTAATGAGAATGTAAAATACAGAGAAATCACCATTACAGTAAATATTTGTAACTTTACAAAGAGTGCAGATCAAATCACGGGTGCTAATGTCCAAACACCCTACACAGAATTCCATGCTGAATGGCCTGCATCAGTTATCTGCCCTCTTTGTCCTTCCCAGCTGTTTATAATTTAAGGATCTGGCCTCCAGGGCTGCTTATTTTCAGCTCAGTTTCAATCATTACACTATAAAAATGATGCTTGAGTTTTGACATGACTTAGAAACCATTAATTATTTAACATTCCCATTTATTTTATGATGAAATCATTTAAACCCCACTGTTATTAAGTATAGTGGCTCAGCAACTCAACTTTATTCAACCAACATTTGTGAAACACCTAGCAGAGATAAACTTCAAGGAGCTTAAAGAAAGGAAAATGCTACCTGAACATGGCAAAACTATAAAGATGTAAATGTTATCAGAATTCAAGAAGGAGGCTAATTGCTTTGTGGGATGAAAAACAGAGAAACTCCATGAAGGAGGAGGTGTTTAATAATATTTTACTGAATGCCTACTAAATGCCAGGCCTTGTTCTCCTATGCACCTTACCTGTATCACTTGGTTTCATTTTCACAATAAATTCATGAGGTATCATTATCTCCATTATATAGATGATGAAACTGAGGTTTGAAAAGTTTCAGGTCTGGGCCCATGCTCTCACTCACCTATGCTGGAACTACAATTCCATCTGGGTGTGCCAGACTGCAGTGTTTTCCAGGCTCTCACCCACCACCGAGTTACACTGTCACATGCAGGGGTCATAAAGTTCAGAGAGAATTCTAGTGATCAGCTCCACGGACGTGAACACACAGGTGGGACAGTGGAGACCTGGAAAGAACCAGTGTCCCAGGGCAGCTGGACTAGAGAAACCAAGAGGCCACAACGAGGAAAGAGATGAATAAAGCTCGAGAGAATGACCTCCACTGCGCAAGTATCACACTGAAGACCAGGAACTTCAGAGGCAGTTCTGAAACCCTCTCCCTACCTATTTTTGTTGATCAGGGAAGCATCATGATGGAAGAGCTGCTTCGGGAAAATTCTAGCTCTGTAGCTAATGTGTGTGGGATTATAATGGTCTAGGTTCGATGCATGAGACAAGGCGCTTGGTGCTGGGATGACCCTGAGGGATGGGTTGGGGAGGGAGGTGGGAGGGGGGCTCAGGATGGGGACACATGTACACCCGTGGCTGATTCATGTCAATGTATGGCAGAAACCACCACAATTTTGTAATGTAATTAGCCTCCAATTAAAATAAATAAATTAATTTAAAACAAAAACAAAAATACACAAAAAATAAATGAAAACTTAAATCATTTTAAAATGTTTAAAAATAAGAAATAAGAGCCAAGGAAGTCTGATAAGAAATGCTAAGCTAGGAGAAGGCGATCTTAAGAAACATAATATAATAGCCCTTAGTCTAGTTAATTCATCTCAGCTTTAGTATATGCATTCTTGTTTAATTTATTATTTCTCCATTTATAAAGCCCCCTAGTTACATATCTTGGGCTTCCTTGGCAGCTCAGCTGGTAAAGAACCCGCCTGCAGTGTGGGAGACCTGGGTTCAATCCCTGGGTTGGGAAGATCCCCTGGAGAAGGGAAAGGCTACCCACTCCAGTATTCTGGCCTGGAGAATTCCACGAACAGTATAGTTCATAGTTCATGGGGTCACAAAGAGTCAGATACGACTGAGTGATTTTCACTTTCACTTTCAATTACATAGCAATACTACTTTACTCAACAGAGTGAAAAATGATTGAGTCACAAGAAAACAGTGAAGTCTTTCTAAAAGCAAAGTTCCAATGCTGTTTTTCATTCACATTAGGTTTCATTGTATTATGAATTTCACAAGCTAAAGACAAGAATGTTAGTACCTCACTACTGGAATGTCAGTCCATGATCAGGGCAAAGAAGCAAGGATGTGTGTTACAGTCGCTATGGACATCTGCTGCTCCTGAAGCCCTGTGGCAGAGACTTTCATAAGGAGGGGTCCTCTGCTGAAATTACAGCATGCGCCTGCCTTGGGAGGCCATGTCCAGTGCTATTTTACTATGATCTGCAGCACTTCACGTGCCTCAGGCCTTTAGTTGGTCAAACAAACTATAATACATGACCTGCCTGAAGAGAAAATATTTATTCAGATCAGAGAAGGACTTTTGATATCATAGAGAGGTTTCGATGGAAACCACATTAGAAAAAAAAGGGAAGAAAGAAAACATATCTTATGTACACTGCATTTCATGATCCATTCAACCATAGATAATGTTTGTGCAATAGGAGTGCTCAACAATGTTAAATTACTGTTGATCTATTACATCTAGAGATAGCCTGAAAACTTATCTCAAACGGCACTCCTAAGTATACATTTTACTTGACATGATAAAGGATTTTATTACAGGTTTCATTTTCTTAACATTTATTTACACAACTGTGTACAGATTCAATAAAAGAATCTGAAAAGCTGTAACCGTGGTTGTAGATGTTTTACATACACACACACACACATACACACTGTACTCCTGTCAGTTTCACTAACAAGAAATCCCTTCCTTTATTCCATTACCATAATTTGCAAACTAAAGTCAATGGAAACTCATTAAAATGCTTCACATTATTCAATATTTGCTATGTTTGTCAGATATTTAAAGCTTTTCCTTCCAAAGTGCTAACGTTCCCAATAATAAAACAATTACAAATTTTGGAGACACAATAGCAACATGTAAATGTTTACTCAAATAAACAATAAAGTACTCCATTTATTTGTATCTGGGTCCTGAAGATTTTTTTTTTTTTTTTTGTACAGTTTTCTGTGTATTCTTGCCACCTCTTCTTAATATCTTCTGCTTCTGTTAGGTCCATACCATTTCTGTCCTTTATCGAACACATCTTTGCATGAAAATATTCCCTTGGTATCTCTAATTTTCTTGAAGAGATCTCTAGTCTTTCCCATTCTGTTCTTTTCCTCTATTTCTTTGCACTGATCACTGAGGAAGGCTTTTTTAATCTCTTCTTGCTATTCTTTGGAACTCTGCACTCAGATGCTTATCTTTCCTTTTCTCCTTTGCTTTTAGCTTCTTTTCTTTTCACAGCTATTTGTAAGGCCTCCTCAGGCAGCTAATTTGCTTTTTTGCATTTCTTTTCCATGGGGATGGTCTTGATCCCTGTCTCCTGTACAATGTCATGAACTTCTGTCCATAGTTCATCAGGCACTCTTGTCTATCAGATCTAGTCCCTTAAATCTATTTCTCACTTCCACTGTATAATCATAAAGGATTTGATTTAGGTCATACCTTAATGGTCTAGTGTTTCCCCTACTTTCTTCAATTTAAGTCTGAATTTGGCAATAAGGAATTCATGATCTGAGCCACAGTCAGCTCCTGGTCTTGTTTTTGCTGACTGTATAGAGCTTCTCCATCTTTAGCTACAAAGAATATAATCAATCTGATTTTGGTGTTGACCATCTGGTGATGTCCATGTGTAGAGTCTTCTCTTGTGTTGTTGGAAGAGGGTGTTTGCTCTGACCAGTGAGTTCTCTTGGCAAAACTCTATTAGCTTTTGCCCTGCTTCATTCTGTACTCCAAGGCCAAATTTGCCTGTTACTCCAGGTGTTTCTTGACTTCCTACTTTTGCATTCCAGTCCCCTATAATGAAAAGGACATCTTTTTAGGGTTAGTTCTAAAAGGTCTTGTAAGTCTTCATAGAACTGTTCAACTTCAGCTTCTTCAGCATTACTACTTGGGGCATAGGCTCGGATTACTGTGATATTGAAATTAAAAGACGCTTACTCCTTGGAAGGAAAGTTATGACCAACCTAGACAGCATATTTAAAGCAGAGACATTACATTGCCAACAAAGGTCCATCTAGTCAAGGCTATGGTTTTTCCAGTGGTCATGTACAGATGTGAGAGCTGGACTGTGAAGAAAGCTGAAGGCTGAAGAACTGATGTTTTTGAACTGTGGTGTTGGAGAAGATCTTGAGAGTCCCTTGGATTCCAATAAGATCCAACCAGACCATCCTAAAGGAATTCAGTCCTAGGTGTTCATTGGAAGGACTGATATTGAAGCTGAAACTCCAATACTTTGGCCACCTCATGCTAACAGTTGACTCATTGGAAAAGACCCTAATGCTGGAAAGGATTGGGGGCAGGAGGAGAAGGGGATGACAGAAGATGAGATGGCTGGATTGGCATCACTGACTCGATGGACTTGGGTTTGGGTAGACTCCAGGAGTTTGTGATTGACAGGGAGGATGACACGCTGGGACTCATGGGGTCACAAAGAGTTGGACACGAGGGAGTGACTGAACTGAACTATTTGTATAGTCTTATCTTTACCCGGCTTCCCTGGGGGCTCAGACGGTAAAGCGTCTGCCTGCAATGTGGGAGACCCGGGTTCCATCACTGGGTTGGGAAGATCCCCTGGAGAAGGAAATGGCAACCCACTCCAGTACTCTTGCCTGGAAAATTCCACAGACTGAGGAGCCTGGTAGGCTACATTCCATGGGGTCGCAAAGAGTCAGACAACAACTGAGCGAATTCACTTCACTTCACTTCATCCTTTACCCAATGTAACGTTCTCATGGTTTATAATAAACCCCAGCCAAGCAGTGAAGCTGAGGAAACTGGATTTGGGAAGTGAGTGCAAGGTGAACTCGTGCTTGCTTATGATCCTGGGTAAAATGCTTCAGCTGTTCCACCTCTCCTATTCCACAGAGCTACTATGAAACTATGTATTTGAAAGTAACCTGAAAAGTAACCTATGAACTGTTTCTCAGTGTACTGAGAAGGAGGCCATCCATAAGAGAGAGGAAATGTATTGCAAAGTTAAAATCCAGAGGGCAACAGAGCCACACAGCTGGGGTGCATTCCCCAATAAGCAGACTCATGATTGCTGGGACATCAGCAACGCAGGAAGCAGAGGAGAATAGCTGCCAAGTCCATGCCAAGTCCTTCAATCATGCAGTCAAGAAATACACTATTTTAATTTCAACATTCGTGGAGCCCTGTGATATTTCTCCCCAGATAGTATTTTATTTTGATTTATATATGCTCTCTAGGATAATAATTCTACTTTTTCCTTAAGTTTTCTGTCCACTACCCTACAATTGCTTTGGGGTTTGTCTGTTAGTTTTCTTCTAAGCAAAATTCTTTGCTAAGAATTTACAACCTTTGCTTTAAAATATTTAAAGTCTCAGTTAGACAATGCATGGAAAAAATGTTAAATTGAAAAGTGCTATTGAAATAAAAGTGTTAGTGATCTACCAACCTATAGGCAACTTGAATTGGAAAACCAGTTTGTGATTTTCTGTACTAAATAAATCAATTAATATTTGATCAATTTCAAGTGCAATGATATAGAAAAAAAAAAACATTTAAAGTCCAAAGTCACTTTAATGTTTGACTTTAAGACTATGCCCAATTTCTAATGACTATGAAAGATATGTTTCAAATCCTGAAAGATGATGCTGTGAAAGTACTGCACTCAATTTGCCAGCAAATCTGGAAAACTCAGCAGTGGCCACAGGACTGGAAAAGGTCAGTTTTCATCCCAATTCCAAAGAAAGGCAATGCCAAAGAATGCTCCAACTACCACACAATTGCACTCATCTCACATGCTAGTAAAGTAATGCTTAAAATTCTCCAAGCCAGACTTCAGCAATATGTGAACCGTGAACTCCCTGATGTTCAAGCTGGTTTTAGAAAAGGCAGAGGAACCAGAGATCAAATTGCCAACATCCGCTGGATCATGGAAAAAGCAAGAGAGTTCCAGAAAAACATCTATTTCTGCTTTATTGACTATGCCAAAGCCTTTGACTGTGTGGATCACAGTAAACTGTGGAAAATTCTGAAAGAGATGGGAATACCAGACCACCTGACCTGCCTCTTGAGAAATCTGTATGCAGGTCAGGAAGCAACAGTTAGAACTGGACATGGAACAACAGACTGGTTCCAAATAGGAAAAGGAGTACGTCAAGGCTGTATATTGTCACCCTGCTTATTTAACTTATATGCAGAGTACATCATGAGAAATGCTGGACTGGAAGAAACACAAGCTGGAATCAAGATTGCTGGGAGAAATATCAATAATCTCAGATATGCAGATGACACCACCCTTATGGCAGAAAGTGAGGAGGAGCTAAAAAGCCTCTTGTTGAAAGTGAAAGAGGAGAGTGGAAAAGTTGGCTTAAAGCTCAACATTCAGAAAACGAAGATCATGGCATCTGGCCCCATCACTTCATGGGAAATAGATGGGGAAACAGTAGAAACAGTGTCAGACTTTGTTTTTTTGGGCTCCAAAATCACTGCAGATGGTGACTGCAGCCATGAAATTAAAAGGCGCTTACTCCTTGGAAGAAAAGTTATGACCAACCTAGATAGTATATTCAAAAGCAGAGACATTACTTTGCCGACTAAGGTCCGTCTAGTCAAGGCTATGGTTTTTCCTGTGGTCATGTATGGATGTGAGAGTTGGACTGTGAAGAAGGCTGAGCGCCGAAGAATTGATGCTTTTGAACTGTGGTGTTGGAGAAGACTCTTGAGAGTCCCTTGGACTGCAAGGAGATCCAACCAGTCCATTCTGAAGGAGATCAACCCTGGGATTTCTTTGGAAGGAATGATGCTAAAACTGAAGCTCCAGTACTTTGGGCACCTTATGCGAAGAGTTGACTCATTGGAAAAGACCCTGATGCTGGGAGGGATTGGGGGCAGGAGGAGAAAGGGACGACCGAGGGTGAGATGGCTGGATGGCATCATGGACTCAATGGACGTGAGTCTGAGTGAACTCCGGGAGTTGGTGATGGACAGGGAGGCCTGGCGTACTGCGATTCATGGGGTCGCAAAGAGTCGGACACGACTGCGCGACTGAACTGAACTGAACTGATGAAAGAAAAAAGTCACACTATCGTGTCTGACTCTTTGTGATCCCATAGCCCGCCAGGCTCCTCTGTCCAAGGAATTCTCCAGGCAAGAGTACTGGAGAGGGTTACCATTTCCTTCTCCAGGGATCTTCTCGACCCAGGGATCAAACCCTGGTCTCCTGCATTGCAGGCAGATTCTTTACCAACTGAGCCACTAGGGAAGCCCAGTGACTATGGAAAGATACATTCAAATGAAGCTGAAGTTTATTAAGCCCAGGTAAAACTTCCTGGGCTTACCAGGTGTCTCAATGGTAAAGAATCTGCCTCAAGCACAGGAGATGCAGGTCCAGTCCCTGGACCGATCCCTGGTTTGGGAAGATCCCTGGAGAAGGAAATGGCAACCCCTCCAGTATTCTTGCACAGAAAATCCCACGGACAGAGGGAGCCTGGTGACAGTCCATGGGGTTGAAAAAGAGTCAGACATGATTGAGCAACTAAACAGCAGCAACAACAAGAACTTCCTATGATATCACCAAGTGTACAAGTTTCAGTCCTCCTCTACAGCCTATGTCTGCAGAAACTGTCAAGATACTGACTCACTGACAGGTAAGGCTCACAAGGGTTTTGGAGTAACAAGCTAGGAAGGGAGAGGTTTTGGGGTGTGTATGTATGTGTGTTTGTGTGTGTGTACACACATTTTTGGGGGGCTTTTTTTTTTTTGTATTTAGCAACAGGCTCCTTTTTGCAACCTGTTCAGATCTCCTTGTATGAAGCTCCCAGGCTATCACAAAAGAACTGGATGCTTGTGCAACCATTACCCTCTGTTTACTGTCTGAGACAAGAAACAAAGAAAGATAGGTGCCCAGCAACGGAAGTGCAGCAGGAAGAATCTGAGTTGGCTCCCATCTTTCAGAAGCTGCAGTTAAAACAAGTTAGCAAACAGAGGCAGTTTTCCCCCAGCAACTCCCTGAATCCTCAGGGCTCAGCTGGCTTGAGGTTTTAACTGACAAGACTGTGTTAGGTGCAAACAACTCTTAAGGATCTATGAAAGTAGAAGGCAAAAAGCCTAGTGCTTGTTCAGAAATTGCCTGCCAAGATCCATTTCCCATAGAGTTCTCCAAGGTCTAGTTTGTGGAAATGTGAGCTCTGGAGTAAATGAGAAGTCCTGGGTTTTGTGGCAGGTAAGTGAGAACACAGCCAAAGGGTGGATGAATGCCCTGGTGCCTGTCTCTGAGCAGCTCTTCCTCTTCCCCAAACAGAAGGTGGTGGGGACTTTTTGATATTTCAGCTGGCATTCCAGCATTTAGTTTGAGCTGGTGCAGAAGCAATACAGAAGCACGATGAGATTATAAGAATACACTGGCCAGCCCTAACTCTCCACGCTGCAGGTAAATTTGCAGCACATTTCAGAGATAATCTGAAGCTCTTGCTTGGTGTCTTTAAGGCACACAGCACTACGCTAGTTGGACACTAGGGGATTAAAAAAAAATGAAATCATCACTTCACAGAGCTTACCTCACCACCCACCTTGACAGTGTGAAAAATACAATTCAGATTTCACTTTTAATGCCACAGTTCTTAAAAATGCATCTATAATGTCTGGTGTTTCAGGGTACAAAGAATCAAGATACAACCTTTACTGGCCTCAGAGGAAACTTGATCTATATCAGAAAGAGGTCCAAAAAAGGGTTCACATTTACAGCACTAGTATCACATCTCTTAAAATCTCACCCTCTGCACAGAATTTTCCAAATTACTCAGGTAATTTTTATATGGACCAGTTAGCATTTTCTTCATAGCATTCTCTCTGAAGCAGGCGTTATTTCTCAATTTATAGGGAGGGACAATGAGGCTCGGAGAGACTAAGCGACTTGGGAAAATTAATTAGCTTCTAAGGCCCACAAAAAGAATTAACATCTCAGGGTTTTCATTCACAGATGCCTTGATTATTATGGACCCCCAAGCAAAATAACTTCAGCTATGCTTTCAGTTAAAGGAGAAAAGTATTAATTCATGGATATATATATATATGTATATATATTTTTTTTCCTCTTTAGAACATTTTAACTTAAGTTATAACTGGTTTGGTGAAAATCTAACTTTGGAAGATTTCTCTTGCAAAAGATTTTGAATGCCCTTTTGTGACATGGCAAGCATCGACACGTGTCTACTCCTTCCTGACAGAGACATGGCAAGGCTTGGGGTCTGGTTCCCTCACCGCTCTGACCTTGGGAGGACCACATCCTTCTCACCCTGAGATCCATTCCTGTTCTTTTTCATGAATTTAAAGCTGTCTTCAGAGAAAAGGGGACTCAGAATAGATCCCACTTCACCAGTGTTCTTCAATTGCCTTGCAGCCCACCGTCTTCCTAACCTAAGATGCAGTTTCTGTTTTCCTAAGAAAGACTTGCTGAGGATAAATACTTTCTACCTCCATTTCTGTCCTGACCTCATTTCCTCTAAAAGCAATCCTCTCAGCCAGTTACCTATATATATCCTTTAGTAATTCATGCGCTTATATTACTTGAAGACATTTTTCATGAATTCTGCTATTTTCTCATTCTGTACTGACAATAATGCATCTGTTTGTGGATGAGATTCTCCTCCAGAAGAAATACACTAAATTCTGTAATGCTGTGTAAATGCAGGTCTTTGCCACACTCCACTTAGTTCTGTTCTTCATCTCAAGATGCTTCCTCTAGCAAATATCTTCTTGGTCATCAAGCATGTTCATTCACACTGTCTACTAAGAAACCAACTCAAATGACTGACTCATTATCTTTCATTAGTCATGAAACCAAGGTGGACTGACCCCAAAACATATCATGATAGGCTTAAAGTAGGGACAGGGGATAGTTTATAGCTTTTCAGATCATGGGCATCCCTCACAGCTCAGCTGGTGAAGAATATGCCTGCAATGCGGGAGACCTGGGCTCGATCCCTGGGTTGGAATGATCCCTAGAGAAGGAAAAGGCCACTCACTCCAGTATTCTGGCCTGGGGAATTTCATAGACTGCACAGTTCATGGGATCACAAAGAGCTGGACATGACTGAGCAAACTTCACTTTCACTTTTCTCAGATCTTGGTGGGGAGATGGCATCAAGAGAAACCAATACCCTTAGGTGATCTGGATCTCCAACCTCATGCCACACAGGCCTCCAGATCCTGGATCACTAAGAATTCATTTTATTTTTGGCACAATTTTAAATTTTATTTTGTTTCCTAAAAACTTGTCCATTTTTAGAACTTCAAAGTAAAATGCGAAGTCTACCTACCATCATACATGAATCAGGAATCTATACCCTAAAACAAACAAACAAAAGCAAAAAAGAAAAAACAAACAAACTTAAAAGGACTAGAAAAAAATTAAACTTTTATATTGTAGAAGAGCTGCTTAACAATGTCGTGATGGTCAGATTCCCAGGCGTGTACGTGTATCCATTCTCCCTCAAATGCCCTCACACCCCGGCTCTCACATAACACTGAGCAGGGTTCCATGAGCTGTACAGTAGGTGTTTGTTGGTTACCCACTCTAAATATAGCAGCGTGTACATCGATCCCAGACTCACCCACTATCTTTCCCCGCTGGTAACCATAAATTCATTCTCTTAAGTCTATGAGTCTGTTTCTGGTTTGTAAATAAATAAGTTCATTCACATCTTTCTTTTTAGATTCTGTGTCTATGTGATATAATATGATATTTCTCTTTCTCTGTCTGACTTCACTCAGCATGACAATCTCTACGTCCAACACATGTTGCTGAAAAAGTCATTATTTCATTCTTTTTAACAGCTGAGTAATATTCCAGTATATATATATATATATATATATACACACACTACATTTTCTTTACCCATTCCTCTGCTGATGGACATTTAGGTTGCTTCCATGTCTTGATATTATAAACAACGCTGTATGAACATTGGGGTGTATGTATCCTTTGGGACCACAGTTTTAGATTTTTTCAGTATTTGCAAATCAATCAGTGTGATACAGCACATCAACAAACTGAAGAATAAAAACCATATGATGCAGAAAAAGCTTCTGATAAAATTTAGAACTCATCTGAGATAAAAACTCTCCAGAAAGTGGGCATATAAGGAACATATCTCAACATAATAAAGGTCATATATGGTAAACCCACAACTAACATCATACTCAATGGATGTTAGACAAGACAAAGGATGTCTACTCATGCCATTTTTATTTAGCATAGTTATGGAAGTCCTAGTTCTGGCAATCAGAGGTGAAAAAAATAAATAAACAGAATCCAAATTGCAAAAGAAGAAGTAAAATTGTCTCTATTTATGCTGATAACATGATTCTATACATGGAAAATCCTAAAGACACTACCAGAAAACTATTTAGACTCATCAATGAATTCGCTAAAGTTTCAAGTTACAAAAAAGTAATACAAATAAATTTGTTGCATTTCAATACACTAACAGAAAAAGAAATTCAATAAACAATCCCATTTACCATTGCATCAAAAAGAATAAAATACCTAGGAATAAACCTACCTGAGGAGACAAAAGACCTGTACTGAAAAAAATATAAGACACTGATGAAAAAATCCTGGATTGGTAGAAAAAAATTTTATAGTATTTCCAAAATCTTGCCAGGGAGAAGACACAATGCTTAGAAAGGCAGAGAGAAAAAAGCTAACAGATTTGATTGCATGTAAATTAAAAACATCTGAGCAGCAGAAGATGCCATAAACAAAAGATGAATGAGAGGCTAATGACCAGTCCATCCTAAAGGAGACCAGTGCAGGGTGTTCACTGGAAGTACTGATGCTGAAGCTGAAACTCCAACATTTTGGCCACCTGATGCTAAGAGCTGACTCATTTGAAAAGATCCTGATGTTAGGAAAGATTGAAGGAGAAGGATACAACAGAGATGGTTGGATGGCATCACTGACTCAATGGACATGAGTTTGGGTAAACTTCAGGAGTTGGTGATAGGGAGGCCTGATGTGCTGTGGTTCATGGGGCCACAGAGTCAGACATGACTGAGTGACTGAACTGAACTGAATGACAGACCAGAGAGCCTAGACTCAGAGGTAGACAAATACAGTCAGTCCTCCATATCCATGAGTGCTATTCATGATTCGACCAACCATGGATCAAAAATATTCAAAAAAAATTGCAGAAAATTCCAAAAGGCAAAACTCGAATTTGCTGCTTGCTATTTACATAGTATTCAGAGAAGGCGATGGCACCCCACTCCAGTACTCTTGCCTGGAAAATCCCATGGAAGGAGGAGCCTTGTAGGCTGCGGTCCATGGGGTCGCAAAGAGTCAGACACAACTGAGCAACTTCCCTTTCACTTTCACTTTCATGCATTGGAGAAGGAAATGGCAACCCACTCCAGTGTTCTTGCCTGGAGAACCTAGGGATGAGGGAGCCTGGTGGGCTGCCGTCTATGGGGTCACACAGAATCGGACATGACTGAAGTGATTTAGCAGCAGCAGCAGCAGCATGTTGTATTTATAACTATTTGCATACATTTCCAATGTATAAGGTATTTCAGGTAATCTAGAGATTGATTTAAAGTATACAGCAGAAGGAGGGGGGGTGTATGCCTAGATTATGTGCAAACAGTAAGCCATTTTATGTAAGGGTCTTAAGCATCAGGGGATTTTGGTATCCAAAGAGGGGAGCTGGGGGCTAAACCAATCCCTCATGGAGAGAGTGGGGAGAAAGGACTGCGCTGATAAAGAAATCTGGAACAAGGACATGAGCTAGCCCTTCACAGCAAAAGACGTGCAAGTGGCAAAGAACACACACACACAAACTATGAAAAAGATGTACAACCAGCACATGACCGAGGAAATAGAAATCAAATGAGGGCCTGTTTTTGTTTATCAAATTGGCAAATCAGAGTCATATCCCCCAAGGATGGTGACTATGCGGGGAACTGGCCACACTCAAATACTGCAACTATTAGTAAGAGAGTAATTTAGGATGACAGCTTTGGAGGGCAGTGAGCCGCCCTTATTAAAAATTTAATATTGCATATTCTTCGACTCTGAAATCTCACTTCTTTGAATCTCTCTACAGAAATACTGTCATAATACTTTTTACTAGACTGTTTTTAGTAGTAATATACTAAAGAAAGACTAAATGCCCTTCCGGACACAATGGTAACTAGTGACTCCATCCAGTAGAATGTCAGGCACTCATTAAGAAGAATCAAGTAAGTCTTTTTGACTAATGGTGAAGAATTTTTTTTTAAAGCAACTATGATTCATTTTTTAAAATGTATATACATACATACATGTATGGTATAGAAAAAGGTCCAGAAGCTTATACACTTAAAATTCCCCCAAAAGAAGGATTTGAATGGGATAGGAGATTTTACACTTTGCTTCATATTCTTCCTTCTTTTTTAAAGGATGAAGAATTGTTAAAGCATACTATTTGAGGACTGAAGAGCTGTGATTTTTTATTTGGTGCTTTAAACACAATCTTCTACAGCATCAAAGCAGATGACAGCCTGGACCGTCCCCACTGACTGTCCTCCATGGGTCAGATGAAGTGCTGTCCCTAGGTAGACAACTGCCCATGTCACAGTATAAAATGTCCCCGTTTCTTTATGCCACACAACCCAAGACACAAGTGAACACACCTGTCTCCACTTTTAAAAGATGAGAAAAGCTTAAAAAAAAAAAAGGCAGGTGGCGGTAGATATTTTACAGCTGCAAAGCTGAGCCTGCATACATTAGAGCGCCATCTAATTTGCAAGTCATCATCTAAAGTCAACATGTCCCTTGAACACATGGTGGGCCTTTGGCCGGTACTTGACTCAACAAGGGAAAACATGAGAACAGGAAGTAGAAATTGTGAAGAGGTGGCTCCTGCAGAAGCCAGAGCCCAGGACGGGAAGATTTAGGTGCACGGTGTTGGTTTTTTTCACTTTTTAGCTAGTTGACCTTGAGCATTACCTGCTTAATCTCTCTGAGTCTTAGCTATTCAAATGAAATAAATAAAATCCAAGAGGGATATCCCTATTTTGTTCCTCGGCCTGTTATGAGAATGACAGTAAATATGATTAATGTGAAAGCCTTTTGCAGTGAATAAAGCATTATATATCGTGTTAGTCTTACCTCCACATTATTTAACCAACTGGAGATCCTTTTCAGGAGAATGCGGTACTTGTTAAGAAATGCAAATAGCTTGTTGAAGTTCAGAACCATGGGGCAACCTAACGCCCATCACTGTCATCAAATAACCTGGCGACTAGCTGAGTTTGGCTCAATGTTCAGAGAATGCAGAAGGTGACTGGACAGGGGAGTGACATTCTGAAGAGGGAGGGAGGCCATGTCTAAGCGCGAATCCAAAGCACGTAACATCTGGGTAGAACTGAGAAGAAACAGAAGGGGCAGAGCCCCCAAATCCCAGATGGGGGGCAGCAAGGACAAGACAGGAGCTGAGCCATGCAACACTCTGAGTTAGTCTGGAAAACTGAGAGTCACAGGCTTGCTGGACACCACCCTGTCCTCTTGAGGAAAGAGGAAAACAAAAGCGCTTCCATCTCTTCCTTCCCCATTTTTAATACTTGCTCAGGCTCAGAGCAATATTCCAAACATTCCCAGATTACCTTAAAACTGCACACCCCAAAGGGAGAGCAAGACTGTGATTTTGGAAGTTGAACAGGTCAAATACACCCACTGTTTCATTGGTACGAACTCCCTCAAGCTAAATGACTTCTCCCAAAGTCACTGCTACATGACTGCTACTGGCAAAAACCAGTGGCTGGCACCCAGGGCTCTCATCTAAGGGGCTGATGCTCTCTCCGTCAGCCAGTCACATGGGGACCTGGTAATGCCCAAACATCATTCAAGGGCTACATGCCACAGAAAAGACACATGTTCTAATTAGCTTGGGAAAAGCCTCTTGTCTCTTCTTGACAAATGATGAAAGAAAATAGCCAAATTCCTTTTACTAGGAAAAAACAGACTAGTAAATGTTTTTTTGATGTTTAACAGGCTGCCATACACTATAAATCTTGGGTTCTGACTTTTCTGAAACACTCTGCCCCCAAATAAGAGTCCATCAGTTGTCTGAGCACTCCAAGAAACTCTCCATTGTCCTGGTCTCTTGAACACAAGGCGACCTATTTCTGTCCATTCCCTGCCGCCTTCTCCTTGAACTACAAAGAAACCTGAATTCTCTGATTCCACAGTTCTGACTCCTGGCTGTGCAAGTAGAAAACTAACAATAATGAAAGAAGGAAGTCATCCATTTGGCCTAGGTGCTTTTGTATAGGAAGCCTTCAGAAGTAATATTTTTCTTTTCATGCAGATAAGAAAAAGAGTGACTCCATATCTTTTCATAAATATTATGAAAAAGCTATCTAGAATAGCTTTTCCTTTTTTTAAGGAATATCTTAAAGCTCTGATTATGCTTGTTTCACTTTGAGAAAATGACAGAGGAAAGGAAAGGGAGCTTCAATTTGCTTCTCAAATGCAGTACTAGGATAAGAGACAAGAAAGCCTTCCTCAGTGATCAATGCAAAGAAATAAAGGAAAACAATAAAATGGGAAAGACTAGAGATCTCTTCAAGAAAATTAGAGATACCAAGGGAACATTTCATGGAAAGATGGGCACAATAAAGGACACAAATGGTAGGGACCTAACAGAAGCAACAGATACTAAGAAGAGGTGGCAACAATACACAGAAGAACTATACAAAGAAAGATCTTCATGACCCAGATAACCACGATGGTGTGATCACTCACCTAGAGCTAGGCATCCTGGAATGCAAATTAAAGGGGGCCTTAGGAAGCATCGGAGAAGGCAATGGCACCCCACTCCAGTACCCTTGCCTGGAAGATCCCATGGATGGAGGAGCCTGGTAGGCTGCAGTCTATGCGCTCACCAAGAGTTGGACATGACTGAGCGACTTCACTTTCACTTTTCACTTTCATACATTGGAGAAGGAAATGGCAGCCCACTCCAGTGTTCTTGCCTGGAGAATCCCAGGGACAGGAGAGCCTGGTGGGCTGCTGTCTATGGGATCGCACAGAGTCGGACACGACTGAAGCGACTTAGCAGTAGCAGCAGCAGCAGTAGGAAGCATCACTACAAACAAAGCTAGCAGAGGTGATAGAGTTCCAGATGAGCTATTTCAAATCCTAAAAGATGATGCTGTGAAAGTGCTGCATTCAATATGCCAGCAAATTTCCAAAACTCATGAGTGGCCACAGGACCGAAAGGTCAGTTTTCATTCCAATACTGAAGAAAGGCAACGCCAAAAGATGTTCAAACTACCACACAATTGCACTCATCTCACATGCTAGCAAAGTATTGCTCAAAATCCTCCAAGCCAGGCTTTACCAGTACGTGAACCATGAACTTCCAGATGTTCAAGCTGGATTTAGAAAAGGGAGAGGAACCAGAGATTAAATTGTCAATATCTGTTGGATCATAGAAAAAGGAAGAGGATTCCAGAAAAAAATCTACTTCTGCTTTATGACTACGCCAAAGCCTTTGACTGTGTGGATCACAACAAACTGTGGAAAATTCTTCAAGAGATGGGAATACCAGACCACCTGACCTGCCTCTTGAGAAATCTGTATGCAGATCAAAAAGCAACAATTAGAACCAGACATGGAACAACAGGCTGGTTCCAAATCAGGAAAGGAGTATGTCAAGGCTGTATATTGTTACTCTGCTTATTTAACTAGTATGCAGAGTACATCATGAGAAATGCCAGGCTTGATAAAGCACAAGCTGGAATCAAGTTAGCCGAGAGAAATAACAATTACCTCAGATATGCAGATGACACCACCCTTGTGGCAGAAAGTGAAGAAGAACAAAAGAGTCTCTTGATAAAAGTGAAACAGAAGAGTGGAGAAGTTGGCTTAAAACTCAACATTCAGAAAATGAAGATCATGGCATCCAGTCTATCACTTCATGGCAAATCGACAGGGAAACAGTGGAAAGAGTGACAGACTTTATTTTGAGGGCTCTGAGATCACTGCAGATGGTGATGGCAGCCATGAAATTAAAAGATGCTTACTCCTTAGAAGAAAAGCTATGACCAACCTAGACAGCATATTAAAAAGCAGAGACATTGCTTTGCCAACAAAGGTCCATCTAGTCAAAGCTCTGGTTTTTCCAGTGGTCATGTATGGATGTGAGAGTTGGACTATAGAGAAAATTGAGCACCAAAGAATTGATGCTTTTGAACTGTGGTGTTGGAGAAGACTTTTGAGAGTCCCTTGAACTGCAAGAAGATTCTCTGGAGAAGGAAATAGCAACCCATTCCAGTACCCTTGCCTGGAAAATCCCATGGATGGAAGAGCCTGATATGCTACAGTCCATGGGCTCGCAAAGAGTCGGACACAACTGAGCAACTTCACTTTCCTTTCCTTTGGACTGCAAGAGGATCCAACCAGTCAGTCCTAAGGGAAATCAACCCTGAATATTCTTGGAAGGACTCATGCTGAAGTTGAAACTCCAATACGTTGGCCACCTGATGCAAAGAACTTCATTCAGCTCAGTTCAGTTCAGTCACTCAGTCGTGTCTGACTCTGCAACCCCAAGGACTGCAGCATGCCAGGCCTCCCTGTCCATCACCAACTCCCAGAATTTACCCGAACTCACGTCCATTGAGTTGGTGATGCCATCCAGCCATCTCATCCTCTGTCGTCCGCTTCTCCTTCTGCCCTCAATCTTTCCCAGCATCAGAGTCTTTTCAAATGAGTCAGCTCTTTCCATCAGGTGGCCAAAGTACTGTAGTTTCAGCTTTAAGATCAGTCCTTCTAATGAATATTCAGGACTGATGTCCTTCAGGATGGACTAGTTGGATCTCCTTGCAGTCTAAGGGACTCTCAAGAGTCTTCTCCAACACCACAGTTCAAAAGCATCAATTTTTCGGTGCTCAGCTTTCTTTATACTCCAACTCTCACATCCATATATGACTAGTGGAAAAACCATAGCCTTGACTAGACGGACCTTTGTTAGCAAAGTAATGTCTCTGCTTTTTAACATGCTATCTAGGTTGGTTATAACTTTTCTACAAAGGAGCAAGCGTCTTTTAATTTCATGGCTGCAGTCACGATCTGCAGTGATTTTGGAACCCCCCAAAAATAAAGTCAGCCACTGTTTCCACTGTTTCCCCATCTATTGCCATGAAGTGATGGGACCAGATGCCATGATCTTGTTTTCTGAATGTTGAGCTTTAAGCCAACTTTTTCACTCTCCTCTTTCACTTTCATCAAGATGCAAAGAACTGACTCTTTAGAAAACACTCTGATGCTGGGAAAGATTGAAGGCAGGAGAATAAGGGGACAACAGAGGATGAGATGGTTGGATGACATCACCGACATAATGGTCATGAGTTTGAGTACACTCTGGGAGTTGGTGATGGACAGTGAAGCCTGGTGTGCTGCAGCCCATGGGGTCGCAAAGAGTCAAACATGACTGAACAACTAAACTGAGGATAAGAAAGTAAGTTACCTTGTATTGGGCCTTGAGTACTGATTTTAGGAAAGATTTAGGTCCAAGAACTACACAGTATTATTCAGCTCTGACTCACTAATCTAGAAAATAGAACTGAGTTAACGTACTTTTCTATTTCTAAGTGAGTCTTGGGAGGTAATAATCCAATAGGAAATTAGCCCCCAGTTTTGAAGAAGTAAGAGTGAGGATGGTTGTAAGAAAGGGTGGGCTCTCATTTGAGTGTGCAAGGAGAACATACCAGGGAGCTTCCCACCATCCCAAGAGGGTGAGTCAGGAACAGCAGGCTTCATGCTTGTTGGGATGGCGAACCAGTCATGGTCAAAGATGGTACACATGCACTATATTCATCATAAACTACAACCATCCTGATAGATGTAACCAAGAGAAGGGAAGTCATCCTCAACCAAAGGATGGAGAGTAAGGCAGGCAACTGGTTGATGCAAATGCTTCCTTCTTTTTCCATTGTACCGAATGAACAATACAGACTTAAAGCATGGTCAGTTCAACATGGAGAAGGGCTAGAGGGGTTAGGATTAACTATTTCCCCTGGGCATTTAATTCCTCTAGTATAGAAAGCAGTTTGTACAGAAACTAAGATGAGGAATGCAATGTTGTTGAAGTCTATTTTTTGTCTATCTAATATTCATCACCCTGCTGATACTTAACATCACATTTATTTAAAGAGCAAATATGTCCAACTCTAGGTGAGGACCACAGTTGATCTCCTTTGCAACTAGGATGTGAGTCAGGGTAGGCCAACGAAACTAGCAGAAATAGGGATGATATTAGGCAACAGGAAGCATGGCCTTTCTTTCTTCTACCTGAAAAGGGATGTGATGTCTGGAATTCAGTAGTGATTTTGCAACCGTGTGGAAGAAAAGAGGGAAGTCTATGAGAATCATAGAAGCATTGACCGTAATATGGCTGAGGTCCTTAACCAAAGTTAACAACCTGTAGACAATGTGCTAAATTAGAAAGATAAACTTCTATTTGTTTAAGCTGTTATAGTTGGGATTTTATTATTAATATGTGCTGCCAAATGCATTTCTGAAGAATATAAACATTTCCTATCTCTTACAAAATGAAACATTAGATAAAATACTTTTATACAAAATGAAGATGAAATAGATGCTAAAAACAAAGTAAAAAAGAGAAGCCAAGGAAACCAAACACTTATGAACAGTAAGCTAAAGCTTGCTGATGTGACAAGCCTCCAACAAAAGTCCTTGAGAGCAGATTCATTAGTTCAGAAATTCTATTCCATGTTCATATCCATATCATTTATCATTTAAGCTGTCAAAGAAAAATATTTTAAAAATATATTTTATGCTAATGAAATGGACACCAAGCAATAATTATAGTACACTTGTGTGTGTGCATGCCAAGCTGCTTCAGTTATCTCCAACTCTTTCCACCCCGTGGACTGTAGCCCACCAACCTCTCCTGTCCATGGGATTCTCCAGGCAAGAATACTGGAGTGGGTTGCCATGCCTTCCTGCAGGATCTTCTCGACCCAGGAATTGAACCCACAACTCCTATGTCTCCTGTATGGGCAGATGGGTTCTGTACCACTTCCACCACCTGGGAAGCCCCACAATACCACTTACAGAGTACTTAATATGTACGTGACACTAGTTAAGTGTTTCCAATGCGGTGTCTCACTTCACCTTCAGATGATCCTAGAGGTAGGGTAAATGAGCCACATTTCACAGATGGGCATCTGGGAAAACTGAGTCTTAGAAAGTAAATTACTTGTGTTTATTCACATAACTAGTAAAAGATGCACCCTGAGTGAGCCCAGAGCTCAGAGTTCTTAGTAAGATGATGTTGCCTACTCAAGATGCGCTTGTTTTGAACTACTTTACCAATCTGGAGATGGCATGGGAGCCAGACCCTAAGTTGCAAAGGCTTAGGCATGCATGAAAGAAATGCATACATCCCCACAAATAAAGAAGGACCCTTAATCTATGTCACTCAAGCTGCTGTAGATACACCACAATTCTGCATTCCAAAAGCACAGACACCATTTTAGCCAGATATCAAAGGAGCATTAAGGTAAGGAGCTATCTGTCAGAATAAGGAGACACCTACTGTCATTAAAGCACAATTAAAAACAGAAAAAGGGGAAATATACCCATTCTGTACACCAAAGGAGTCATTGATAATAGGCTCAAGTTTCTAACTTAACAGCAAACGGCAACCTGAGTGCTTCCACCTTTTCTCAGCAAAAATGTCTTCCATGCCATTCTGGCCACAGGAACAGAATGCATTCACTGTGCTAAAGAATCAAGAAGAAGCGTCTTTGGGCCCTACCAACTGTTGGCAGCTGTCAAGTCTGGCAGGCACATCAGAAAGGATCAAGTCAGGCTTGTCATAATTGCACCTTAATGACTTCACAAGCTGTAGGCCCCTCACCTGCTCCAAATGTCAAACAACAATCCCCTGAGAATGCTCAGATGCCAGAGCTATCTGCCCAGAGCCTCAACATAATTTACCTAACATGCCTGAAACGGGTTTTAAATGTGATCAGATTAAAGGCCCTAGTTCCTGGAAGATCTCTGCAAGAACCATCTTCAAATTCCTGGTGGCAGTCTTCAGCCAGGGCCTCTGTCTAATCCACAGGGAGTTCTAGCTTGTGGAATGTCAGCAATAATTGGTCTTTTCTTCAGAGAATCTTTAGATCAATTTTTATCATCATGAGATGAGTTAGAGGCCACCATCATGAGATGAGTTAACACCACGTACTGTTATCAGTGCTTTGTTATCTTACATGCCCGTGGTTTCCTGGGACTCTAACACAAGGCCCATATTGAACATGAATCTTCAAGGTTTTTGACGACTGCACAAAAATGTTCAAAGCTCTTTCATCCACCTATGACTGCAAAGGCCCATGGTATTGAAACTAAGCAACAGTCGCTTGTATAGAAGTGGTGATCTGGTTTGCGACATCTTATTAAAAGAACAGACACTCAAGTATGAGTATATGAAAAGCAACTTTCCACACAAAAGGATATTCAAAATGAAAAGAAGATTGTATTTACATTTAACCTGATTCTAATGGCTGTGACAGGAGTCACCCATTACAGCATGCTTTCTCCACTCAAAATACAGCTGCACCCTGAGACCTTCAAGGCTGTCCACACAGAAACGCAAAGCCTGCAGTGAACTTAACTGGTTCCATCACCCAGCTCTGAGGCTCTGAGATGTGCCATCAGAGCAGTTATGGGGAAAAAGATAAACCTCTTCAGAGGGGTTTTCCCAAGTTTTCTTGTCCCTCTGAAAAATCATCTCCTTTCCAGAACCAGTATTTTTTGTTTTATATTTGTCTAATCACAACATTTTAATTAAGTCACTGTCATAATCCCCTTCAGCACAATAAATTAACAATCTAGAGTCCAGCCCTAGAAACAACCAGGAGTTTTAAAAAATGAGATCCTTCACTCTTTCTTCTCTTAGAAGACATCTATTTTATGCCAAGAGTTTATCAAACTCATTTTCATTACAAAATTTCCTATCTCTGGGGATTTGGGTTTTTATAAATCAAATAAGTTTAAGCATTATTCCCTAACAAAAGGAGAGAACAGAACAGTTTACTACATATTACACTCAATCTCCTGGGAATGTCTGCTGCAAAAAAGGAAAATAAAAAACTATAAGGATAATATAAATGAAATAAACACCACTACAAAAAATTTAAATAACATGTCAATGTGGACTCAAAAAACAGTTGTGATTTTTAGTGCTATCTGAACCACCATCACATAGGAAATATACAATTCAAAGGAAAGTCCCAAACCAATACTTGATGATTTTTTTTTTAAATCTTTAAGCCTTTAGTATGAGAAATGCATTGACCAGCATTTTCTAATCTGCTAGTTCCATAAATATCAACATGCATTTCCAGGATAAAAGGAGTTGTGCAGCTACATAAACTGGGGCGAGGAGGGCTGCAGGATGCCTGACAGCGGGGCCTTGGAGCCCCGATGGAGCAGATGAGCGAGCTGCCTAAACTAGCTGCTTAAAGGTGGTCTCCCAAAGGTGTCCTCAATGAAAGTCCAGAATTCCCACTTCCCCAAATTTTGATTCACTAAGTCTTTGGAGCCTAGGAATTTGTGATTATGATTTCAGATTTGGGAACTCGGCTATAACACAGGTTGCCCATCCAGAGTGTTCACATCAAAATCATATTACAGGGCTTTCCTGGTGGCTCAGTGGTAAAGAATTCACCTGCCAAGACAGGAGACGTTTGTTTGATCCCTGATTCAGAGCCGTGACTGCCGAGTCCACGGGCCTCACCTACCAAAGCCCCGCGCCCTGGAGCCCTGCTTTGCAACAGGAGAAGCCACAGCGATGAAAGGGCACACCCCTCAACCAGAGAAAAGCTCACGCAGCAACAAAGACCCAGCAAGCCAAAATTAAACAAACCAAATTAGGTTAAAAAAATTAAAGGTCACAAAAAAGCATGTGTAAGGAAACCCAGCTAACTTTCTTTAGCCCAATGATTGCTAAACTCCTTTGACCAGGAAAACTCTAACTTCCCTGTCCCTCCTCCCCCATAACAATTAATGTTTTTCCATTGAATTAAACTCAGAAAGCACTGATACAAGCAAATGCCTTGTTTTCATAATCTTCACATTTTCAGAATCTCGTTATTTACATATATATATGAAAACATTAAATGACTTTCAGGAAAAGATTCCCATAATGCTTTCAAACCCAAGGTGGGATATCAAGGCTGTCATATTACCTGTCTGTAGCTCTTTGTCTATTTCTAGAAATCTGGGCCCAATATGGTATTTCCTCTCCCCCATGGGAAGTTATGTGAGTTGGACTTTACAAAATATATTCAAAGAAAAGGTAGATAATTTCTGTTAAAGAAAAACTTTCTAGCAGTGGCAAATAAGTTGGAATAACTCTTTCCCTCCAGTCACTCTGGGCCAACTTTGATCACAGGTGGGAGCTTTCATATTAAATAAATGCAAAGAGAAGAATAAAGACTATTAGAATCAAGCCTGATGGTTCAGTGGTAAAGAATCCACCTGCCAAGCAGGAAACACAGGTTCAATCCCTGGATTGGAAAGATCCCCCAGAGGAGGAAATAGCAACTCACTCAAGTATTCTTGCCTAGAAAATCCCATGGACAGAGGAGCCTGGCGGGCTAGGTCCCTGGGGTAGCAAAAGAGTTGAACATGCTTAGCAGGAAACAACGACAAGGCTGAGGCCAATGAGGTAAAAGAACTCCCCAAGAGCAGCTGGTTAAAAGCAGTGACTGCATTTCTGACTTTGACTGGAGTCTTTCCTTCCACTGTGTTCCCTGTATCCTTTAATTCTAGCAGTCTGAAGACATGGAAAGCCTTCAAAAATGTTGTGAGCACTAAAGCAGTGTAAGGCCCTTCTAGTCAGTGTCAAGCATATACTTACTAACAACCAGGGAGAAGCCACAGTCAACTGGAACAGGTTTTACCCAAACCGGGCAAAGAGAACGTGATACTTAGCAAACCTGTGAGCAAAGCTTGATTGACAGATTGCCCAACAAAGACTCTCCCACTTCTCTCTAAAGCACAAAGAACAAGCTCTTTCCCCATGACCAGCTCTGCCTCTTCCTGCAAGTCTATCCTGGCTTGGAATAGGGGATACCAGGCCACTTTGCTTTCCCATGCTAATGCAGTTCAAACAACCAAATCCTTTGATTTCCCAGCAAAATTGCCTACCTGGGGTCACTCAGCAATAAAAAGGCATAACAAAACTGCAACTAAGAAAAATTAAACTTTATATCCTGCAAGCAACAGAATATAACTAAATCCAGAAGAATGCCTGTGAGTCTCCATGTCCATGTTTGGAGGGAGTGGATGGAAGCGTTTTTAAAATGCATGTTTCTGGTTTTCTCATCCTTCATTTCTCCTTCACCCCCCCCCTCTGCCCCACATCCCTCTTTCCTTCCTCCTTTTCTCCTTCTTTCATAACTTCCTCCTTCTCAGCATCGTCAGTCCTGAGGTCCCAATTCCTCCTCGGCCACCTCCTTAGTGACACAGTCAATACACTCCATATGTCCTAGGGTAGGCAAGGTGTCTGGTTAATCCCTTTTTTGCTCAAATCAAGCCACAGCTTTCCCATTTCCCAAGGCACCTGCCTCCAGAGTGGAGAAAGGGGAGGATGCAGGAAATCATTGCTCGATTGCCCTGTCAGGGTCACTACTGAACAGGGCATCAGCTTAGCACACCGCAGCACGGGCTCCCTCAGGCTTTCCTTAACCTAGACTGATGGTCAAAAAGAGAGTGGACCTAAAACCCAGTGAGTCCAAAGTGTGATCTAATCATTGTTTCCTTTAACACACAGAGAAGGTGGGCACCATGCAATTCTAGCTGTCAGCTTAATTTTGCAGTGATATTAGAAACAGGTCGACAATTTGGTTGTGTCGTTTGCCAAGACTAACTGAAGCAGTTACATCATGAAGCAGTCAAGAGGTGCGCACTCGGTCCCTTCAGTTGTGTCCGACTCTTTGTGAGCCCACGGACTGTAGCCAGTCAGGCTCCTCTGTTCATGAAGTTTTCCAGGCAAGAAGACTGCAGTGGGTTGCCACGCCCTCCTCCAGGGAATCTTCCCAACCCAGGGATCAAACTGGCGGCAACTCTTATGTCTCCAGCATTGGCGGGCAGGTTCCTAGCCACTTGTGCCACCTGGGAAGCCCCCGTCAAGAGATAATTCAATTATTAAGCATGGGTAACTAGAGGCTTTTTTAAAGCATATTAAAAGGACCATTGTAAATAGAAAAACAGACATTTACATTGCTTTTATAAATCAAAGCAATTAATAAATATGCATTTTTATATATTTCTTCAATGACCAACAGTTATACTACTGCCAACAAGCATGTTATCCTAGGTTGCAGCCTATGTCTGAGAACTGAAACCTCTCTTTTTCATCTCAAAGAAACCTACACTTGCGGAGCTCTAAGAGGAGTGTCTTCTTTATGCTTCTTAAGGGATCTCTTCTTCCTATCCTTTATATTCCTAATTCTGCTCTGTTCCAGGCATATCAGAGAGCTACAGACTCTACAGAGGCCTTTGGGGACCTCTCAGCCTAGCACTGTCCATTCGTTTTTACTTGGGAACACAATTCACTATAATGTATCTTCACTAGAAACCCCTTAGGAAATCTTTTATTCATTTCATTCTTTTTACACAGTACATTAAGAAGGATTTAAATAAAGCATTTCACTTGAGATCAATACATTATTAAAGATATTATCATAAAGTTCATTTAATACAATTTTAATTACATTCATTATGTGTGAAAACAAATTTCACCTTTTCCTCCAGTTAATAAGAAGTGCTATTTCATTTACCTTGAGTGTAAGAAAAATAATCATTTGTATACATTTTAAATTTAAAGGATCACACACATGTTAACATGCATATTGAGGCTTAACTGCACCATATTGTGTCAAAAAAATTTTTTTAATTAACTTTGTGGTCTGATAGTTGAAATGTTTTCATCATATGCTTAACCCACTTTTTTGGGTAATTTTTATGAGCACATACCTCTCAATAAATAACCATAGAGTGAGTGAGTGAGTGAAGTTGCTCAGTCGTGTTCGACTCTTTGCCACCCCGTGGACTGTAACCTACCAGGCTCCTCTGCCCATGGGATTTTCCAGGCAAGAATACTGGAGTGGGTTGCCATTTCCTTCTCCAGGGGATCTTTCCAACCCAGGGATTGAATCCAGGTCTCCCGCCTTGCAGGCGAACACTTTAACCTCTGAGCCACCAAGGAAGCCGATAGAGTGGATATAAATAATTTTTAATCAAAGTAAATGAAAAGCCATAGTGGATGGAGCAGGCACTGGGTCTTATATTTTTAGCACCTAATATGCTATATAAGGACCCCAATCAACTCAGCTTGAAGATATGCTTAGAACAATCTTAAGGTTATTAGCAGGATTATCATTTTTATGCTTCTGGTCAGCTTATTTGTATTTCAACATCAATTTTCTTGTTTCCTCTCTTCAACCAGAAGTTCATGAAGGTAAAAATTAAACTATATATGTGTATTAGTTAGCTATGGCTGTGATAATAAAATATCACAGGATGAGTGTCTTAAACCACAGAAATTTATTTCTCACTGCTCTGGGGGCTGACAAGACCAAGATCAAAGTGAAGGCGGTTTCAGTTCCTTATGAGAACTCTCTTCCTAGCTTGCAGACAGCTACCACCCTCTCTCCGAGTCATATTCGCACAAAGCTCTGATGTCATTTCTTGAAGGGCACCAGAACCTGTAGGATTAGGGTCTCACTCTTACAACCTCATTTAACCTTTCTCACCTCTTCATAGAGCCCATCTCCACAAACGGCCACACTGGGGTTACAACTTCAACATGTGAGGCGGGCATACAAATGTTCAGTCCCTAACAGGATGTTGAAGAGTAAAAACAAGTCAGGTATATATAATGGTCAAAGCATCAGCCCGGTTGTCAAGTGCGTAAGTTCTGAGCACCGTCGTCTGACCGAGGACTGCACACGTGCCCAGGAAACGTTCCAGCGGCTGCACCTGGAAGGGAAAGGCCTCGTGAAGAAGTCGGGGAAGATGAGCCACTTGCCCGGGTCAGGGCAGGAGCCGGCTGTGTGGTCTGATGGGCACCGCCGCTGGAAACCAGCAGACGAACGGACAACGCGTGGGCCCCACGTGCAGCTCCAAACTCGGGTCGTCGCTTTCAACTCCCTGGAGAAGTTCTGCACATTCTGCAGGACAAGATTAGTGGGCCCTGGTGGTGGTGGTGTCGTCACTAAGTCGTGTCTGACTCTTGAGACTCCACGGACTGTAGCCGGCCAGGCTCCTCTGTCCATGGGGTTTCCCAGGCAAAACTACTGCAGTGGGCTGCCATTCCCTTCTCCAGAGGAACTTCCTGACCCAGGGATCAAACCCGTGTCTCCTGCATTGCAAGTGGATTCTTTCCTGCTGAGTCACGGGAAGCCCTTCAATGGGCCCTACCCATCGACTCAATCTCCAAAACTCCCACTAAGAAACTGTGAGTTAAGATGAAGGAAATAAAACTTTCCCCTTCAAACACAGCATCCTCCCTTTAGTATACACGTTACTTCTTGTTTCTTCTCAAAGTCTAATCACTAAAGAAATCCAGTTTATTTTGCTACTATCATGAGGCTGTTAAAGCAGATACATCAGTATGTTAGAGGAATATGCACCAACATTGGAGGAAACATTTCCCAAGGCTCTTTGCCCAAATTTTATAAAGAATAAATAAAATAAGTTGACTCAAATTGAGTATCCAAATATACACCTTTCCTTCATTTATGGCTCATGAGACAGATTGATAAATACAGTTAGATTGCAATACATATCACATGTCCTGAGCAGTAGCTATAAAAGAAAATATCATTAAAGAGATTTTCATCTCCAAGAAAATATAGCCTATACTCCTACCAAAGAATCCCAATAAATCACTAGAGCTTAAGAAAATAAGGCGTAATCATATTTTTTTCAATAAAACTCAGCTGGTTTCCAACTGTACAAATTCCACAATGATGGACAATCTGTTTTTGAGATTATGTTTCTTTAACCAAAGTTAAGCTTTTTCCCAAGTAATAGGCATTTGATAGTTCCTATTACTTTAAGTGGGCAAGTTTGAGAATCCTAAGTTATTTCAGTTCCTATCTGACTTCTGAACAAAAATGGAAAGTTTCCTCTAAATATACACAAAACAAGAGGCACAACTGGTGATTTGTATTTATCAACATGTATTAACTCGCACTACAGTAATTGACCAATCACTGTAAATGCTACATCTTGTTTAAATAGTCTCTAACTTTCCTCATTGTTACTACTCAAATGCATGGCACTCTAATTCTTAACTGGGTGAAAATGCAGCCTGCCAGAATAAAATATTCTTATTTTGGGACAAGACTACAACTCTTATTCCCAAAGTTTACAGAAATCACTGAAAATGGTGATCGCATGTATCTCACAACTCTTCACTGGTAAATAAAAAGTTTTAGATGAAAAGAAAAGAAACATTATGGAATCAAAGTTTGGTTTTTTTTTTCTTTGAAGACACATAGATATTCCATTAGTGGCCATTGATTGCCAAGATTATATTTCTTTCAGATATTTTTTAAAAATTAGAGAGATCTAATATATAAGCTAAAGAAGTCAAACAAAAACTCTACATTCCCATCTTCCCTCAAGAGTCAATTAGTCAAAGGCCTTAGAAATAGAACAATGAATGAATTCTTTGCAGCAGCAAATTACAGAAGCCCTACCTTTTAGTCAGAGTAAGTGACAAATAACCAGCAGAATGGACTCAGCAGGCATGCCTGCAGCACACATTTCTCAGCAGACTGTTTCTGCAGCCCCCAAAGAACTGTGCATAAAACTCCAGCCTGCCTGCTCCATCCTTCACTGTCTGAGATACCCACTCGCTACCACGGTAACAAGAAAGGGTCGAACTAAGCAGCAATCTCAGTTTCTTAAGGACCTTTGTCCTGGAAAAAAAGAAGGGAAAAGAGCAAAGGCTGGGAAGAGGGAAAAATGGAGATGAACAGAGTAATGACTTTCATGAAGGTGAAGAGGTGTTTGCCATAAACTAAATGCACAGCAACCAGCTTTCGAAGCTTGAATGGCTTTGCCTGCAAGTTCCTGAAAGAATCTGCCCCTTACCTCTGCCTCTTAAGGGAAGAAAAGTGTGTGTATGAGAGAGAGAGAGTGTGTGTGTGCGTGTGTGCACACTAGCAAGTGCATGCCAGTGCTTGGATGCCTGAACAAGGAAGGGGGGATGACTGAAGGGATGCGGGGGAGAGGAGGGGGAGAGCTAGGATGTGACCCACATATGGAATGAGCCTCAGAACAATGAGAGCAGGCCAGCCAAACCAGTGCACTCTGGGGCAGCAGTTTTCAAAACAAGGCTTCACAGCTTTGCAGGAAAGGGGGGTGTGGGGAAACACAACACAAACCAGCTAATTGAAAGAAGCAACTGGATACACAATGTGCTGTCCCGACCACAGCTAACTGGGATGGGGCAGGCTCCTGGATTCATTTTTCTGCAGCCTGTGGGTTATTTCCCCTTCTCACTAGAAAGCTTTCAGTCCCGAGGGTGTAGAATTCCAGAGGACCCAATTAACACCACACTTGGCTAGCTCCTGGGATGATCAATATGAAATAAGCTGCCTTTTAGCATCTCCATAAAGTAACACAGCCCGGAAACTGGGTCTGCTGCGTTTTTGTTTTTATTCCCTCCGTAGAGTGACAGCCAAATTGGGGGCAGTGGAGGGGGGTTCAGAGGGGAGCCACACACGTATCAGGCAGTTAGTAAAGACAGAAAGGGTGTGATGAGTTTGTTGGACATATTTAAGAACCTTAACTCTAATAGAGCTTTTTGGACAATGAAATCATCTCTGCTGTATCCTCAGGTCTTTGAAGGCTGCAGACTGTTACACATGCAAAGTTTTCTGAACTTTGACTCACAAAGGACTCTCAGGATCACTGGCTTCTTCATGGCAGAATTCCAGTGTTCTCTCAAATGATTCATTCATATACATTTTAGAGAACCTGACTTGGTTCCCTCAATACTCTTCATAGCAAGCCTTCCTTAGAAATAGTATTCTTTCTGGCTCTGACTCATTTGATTATCAAACAGCTGATTTTTTTCCAAAGCCCAAAGATAAAACATCAAAACCAAAATTGCTAAAGGCAACTCTTCTACACTGCTGGTGAGAATGTAAACTGGTGCAGCCACCATGGAGAACAGTGTGAAGGTTTCTTTGAAAACTAAAAATAGAGCTACCATATGATCCAACAATCCCACTCCTGGGCATATATCTGGAGAAAACCATACTTTGAAAAGAGACAAGTACCCCAAATAGATACGTTGCAGCACTATTTGTAACAGCCAAGACATAGAAGCAACCTACATATCCATTGACAGATGAATAGATAAAGGAGATGTGGTGCATTTATACAATGGAATATTACTCAGACATAAAAGAATGAAATGCCATTTGCAGCAACATGGATGGACCTAGAGATTATCATATTAAGTAAAGTAAGTCAGAAAGGGAAAGACAAAGATCATATGATATCATTTATCTGTGGAGCTAAAATATGACACAAAGGAACTTACTTAAGAAAAAGTAACAGTGTCACAGTCATAGAAAACAAACTTAAGGTCACCAAAGGGGTATGGGGTTGGGGAGGGGTAAATTAGGAGTGCAGGATTAGAAGATGCTAACTATTATATATAAAATAATCAACCATGTCCTACTGTAGAGCAGAGGGAAGTATATTCAATATCTTGTAATAAACCATATGGAAAATAATATGAAAAAGAAGTATATATATATAAAACTGACTCACTTTGCTATATATATATATATATATACACACCAGAAATTAGCACAGCATTCCAAACTAACTATATTTCAATTAAAAACTGCTAGATATAAAAATAGGAACCATTTTCAATGAGAGTTCCAATCCATCAGCTCTTCACTTAGTAATGTTTTACTTCTAGCACAACTAGTTTAATTTATAATTTCAAATTCTTTCTGCCTTCTGTCCTCTGCTTACTCTGAAAACACAGATATTTAACCAACCCATGAGAAAAAGAGAGGGTATAGCAGTAAAACGTTCTGAAAATTCACACACACACACACACAGACACACACATACACCCCCCAGCTGTAAAGTTCAGGAGAGAAGGCAACTTCAAAATAAGTACCTCTGTCTTGTGTTACGATTCTAATCTTCTGATTTCAGAAATGTGTGACCAGAGAGATAAACTGTTCGTGGTAAACTCAGGCTTAGAATACCTAGGTTTATACTCAGCTTTAAAGAAAATCACTCTGATAAAACCGCTAAAGATTAAATTTCCATAAGAATAAGTTCAATTTTAAATGTTCATAGAGAAGAGGTCATTAGTTCCCATGTGTTACAGAAGGTCTTAAAGAGTTAAATCACAGAATATGAAAACCTGTGCTTAAATGGGTTTTAGGCAATGACACCAGCTGAGGAGGGAAATAAAATTAGTAAGTGGCGGGAAGGAGGAGCTGTCAACACCAGGCCCTAACTCAGCCTCCCTTGGCTTGATCCTATATTTCATTTAACACAGACTTCTACATGCAGGTGATCGGCCTCTTCCTGTGGGGTCTGGTACTTGAAAATCTGGGCTGTGAGCGTATCTGAGAGACATGAGGAGGTGGGATGAGCTGACGGCCGGGCTGGGGGTGGGATTTACAAGTGTCAGCTGTGCCTCCAAGTCAATTCATGGTATGTTGCTTCTCAGGGTCCAAAGTGTGCTCCTCTGGGCAGTGACCTTTCGGATGCAGCAAACTGACCTTCCGACCAAATGTGACTGCTGACAAGGGTGCTTTTAATTTGCATTTGCTTATATTTGATTCTAGTGAACCAAACCCAGCGAAGGAAAACTGTTAAATACTTGATCCAGCTCCCGCTTGATGTTGTTTTCTTCTCGGCTGTTCTGAAAGGTGTCGGGATGTAAATGGACTGTGTCATCTTTCCAGGGCTGCCTCAGGCAAAATAATTCCCAGGAAGCAGGAACATTTCAGGTATTGTGCGGCCTGTTACACCATGTGCAGGACCCTCTTTAAGAAACAAATATAAAACTAGGAGTTCAAAACTGTCACTCAAGAGGGAGGGGGTATATATATAAAATTATGGCTGATCTGAATTGTTGTATGGCAGAAACCAACACAACGTTGTAAAGCAATTGTCCCCCAAATTAAAAAAAATTTAAAGATATCATGCAAAAAAGACTTTTAATAAATAAAAAAAATTAAGTCAGAGGTTTTTCGAAGAGGTCCCTGAGAGTGAAGGGTTCTAAAGCTGAAGCTTCAATGACTTCATGGTGAATATGCGCTATTATCACTGGGATCTCACTTAAGAACAGCCCAAAGGTGGGAAGACTCGGGTACCTGGGCGGGAAACCCAGGCCAGCCCTCCTCTCTTCAGTAGAACTTTGAGTATCCTCTCTATTGGTGGTGATGAGACGAGAGAGCAACCTTGAGAAGCTAAAAAATGTAGTCTGAATATTCAAGTAAAGTTATAACAGCAAAGAAGAAGTCCTTAGAAGAGGGACTAGGTCTATGCAGAGACAGGATATGAAGGAATCAATGAATCCATTAGCTCAATGAAGCTTAATGTCTCCTAAAAAAAGAAAAATATATTTTTTTAATTTCAAATTTATAAAACAGTTGAAAAACTAGCACAAAGTGTTCCCGTATACCTGTCACTCAGCTTTCCTAGATATCACATCTTACACCACCATATAACAATTATAGGAAATTAACACTGATGCTGCACTATTAACAAATCAACAGATTACTCAATTTTTGCTATTGTCAACACTTTGCTGGTTCAGAATCTAATTCAGGAGCTGCCACTGCATTTAGTTGTCCTGTGTCCTTACTCCTTAAATCTGTGTCCTATGTCCGTAAATCTGTGTCCTATCTCCTTAAACCTGTGACATTCCCTCAACAACCATCACTTAGACATTTGAAAAGTACTGGTGACTTATTTTGTAGAATGTCTCTCAATTTGAGTTTACATCGTGCCTCCTCATGACTAACTCAGTGTGTGTGTTTTTGGAAAGAATACCATAGAAGTGATGTTCTCCTTTCTCTTGCATCAGACCAAGCATTACATGATACTGATATGTCATATAAAAACTGTGATGATCTGGTTAAGGTTGTGGTCGCTAGGTTTCTCCACTGTAGAATTACTATTTTCTCTTTTTAATGTATACGTCTCTCATAGGGAGATAGTACTGCTGCTGCTGCTGCTGCTGCTAAGTCGCTTCAGTTGTGTCCGACTCTGTGCAACCCCAGAGACGGCAGCCCACCAGGCTCCCCCATCCCTGGGATTCTCCAGGCAAGAACACTGGAGTGGGTTGCCATTTCCTTCTCCAATGCATGAAAGTGAAAAGTGAAAGTAAAGTCGCTCAGTCGTGCCTGACTCTTATTAGCGACCCCATGGACGGCAGCCTACCAGGCTCCTCCATCCATGGGATTTTCCAGGCCAGAGTACTGGAGTGGGGTGCCACTGCCTTCTCCGGGGAGATACTGTGGGAATGCAAATATCTCATTTCTCATCAGACATTCATGCGCTACTTTTAGCCCCACTGATGACTATCTGTGACGATTATTGCTATGACATTTGCCAAAGGACGATTTTCTATTTATATTATTCCCTCTACATTTATGAATTAGAATTCTATAGTATGAAGGAGCTGTCCCTTCTAAAACAGGGACTTTTATCCCTTGGACTGCAAGGAGATCCAACCAGGAGATCCAACCAGTCCATTCTAAAGGAGATCATCGCTGGGTGTTCTTTGGAGGGAATGATACTAAAGCTGAAATCCAGTACTTTGGCCACCTCATGTGAAGAGTTGACTCATTGGAAAAGACTCTGATGCTGGGAGGGATTGGGGGCAGGAGGAAAAGGGGATGACAGAGGATGAGATGGCTGGATGGCATCACTGACTCGATGGACACGAGTCTGAGTGAACTCCGAGAGTTGGTGAGGGACAGGGAGGCCTGGCATGCTGCAATTCATGGGGTCGCAAAGAGTCGGACAAGACTGAGTGACTGAACTGAACTGAACTGAACTGTCTTTTAGAAACCCCCGATGTAATAGCAGTCATTGTAAAGGTTAAACATCTTCCTCATTTTCACTTAATAAGTCATCCTGTAATGCCAGGCTATTGAGCTCTATATCAGTTTTGAATTTGAGAGCTCCCAGTTTACTGATATGGCTTTAATTTTTACAATTTCTAGATTTTTGACAGTAATAACTTTTTAGGGAAGATTTTGGAAAAATATACAGTAATTAGGAGCCAAGAGTTGAATTCCATTGATATTTACAGTTAAATATCAATAAAATGGAGTCAAAAATATATAAAAAAAAATAAAACAGAGACTTTTAAAAGAAAAAAATATAAAAATGTAATTACTCCCTAGTTGATTTATATTACACACACACATACACACACACACACATATAATATCACCTCTCTGGACCACCTGAAATTTGGACGATGGGAAATCTCTGAAGCCTTTGCTTTCAACATTCTGTTGGCATTTCAATATTTTCCAGCAGCTCCACTGCAGAGAAGGAGAGGGTACAAGATGCAAGAAAAGGACAGAGAAATGCCAATGGTCTCCCATTAGAACGGAGGCTTACAATAAGAGAATTTTGAAACAAATGGACAACTTTTCCTACAAAGGTCTAGCAAGCAAACTTAGCCAATATGTCCCATTTATGTCCTTTTTCCAGTCCAGAGTTGAATTCTGAAACTCACACTGCATTTGGTTGTCATGCCTGGGTTGGCCTGACCCATTTAAAAGATTATTCCCACCTAGCGTATGTGCCCACCCTGCCAAAAGACCCACAGAATGGCCTACATGTGACACCTCACGTCCCCTGCCCACAGCTCCTCACCCGCCATGGATCCCCACATCCGTGCGGCGTCCAGGATGTGCCTCGACCTACCTCCGGCAGCTCTACGAATGATCGGGCTTCTCTGAGTCCCAGACGAAGCTGTCCCCTTTCATTCTTCAAATAACGCCCATGCAGAACCGGCCGGATCTCACCTTTCTGACCCGGGTGTGTCCTGATCAGAGACAGGAGCCAGGTACTCGCCCTCTCTGCCCCTCCACGTCTACACACAGTTGAGAGACGACCACAGTGCGGACTGACCTGACTGGCTTTTAGACTGAAACTTTGTCATGCAGACAACACACACATAGAGGAAAACTCAGCCAAGAGGAAATTCTGGGAGAGCAAGAGTAGACAGTCATGGTCAAAACTGGGGCGCCTTCTCACCGCGTGTGTGCGTCTCCTGCTTCTCTCTCCCGACACCTATGCAGGAGACATACAGGCCCTGAGGTTTGGGCCTATACTAAACCCTGTCAGAAAGACCGAGAAGGGGACTGAGAAGTAATTGCTTTCCAGAGAAATTACTCTGTCACTGACATGTAGACCCAAGAGGGACCTTGATTCATCAAGCAGAAAGAAAGGTAGAGGTCAGCAAAGAAGTGAGCCAGCCCCTCCCGAGCCCCCATGGAGACCTGCACTACGGCTCAGTCCTCAAGCGGAAGGACCAGAAGACCACCTGGAGAGGGTTAAGGAGGGAAAAGTCTTCTGAGGAAAAGGGGAGAGACTGCCTTGAAAACCACCTCGCATAGCTCCCTTGCTTTTTGGGTACACACTCTACAAACCTTTAAAATCAACAGAACACCAAAGAGTATGTCATCAAACGCTGTGGACTCTCCATCAAAATCTCTCCATCACCATGTGACGGCTAAAACAAGCTTCTATATGGATTATATTCAATAGGATGGAAAACCCTCTAAATTACATTTTAATGGGCTGTCAAAACTTTCTCTAGGTTTTCAACACCAGTGCTAAAATTTTCATCCAACATGAAATGATTATGTGATGAGGGGAAGCCAGTCCACCCCCAGCTATGATATCCTGGTTTCTCTGACTATTCATCTCGAGAAACAAATCTTTCATAAGGGGGCAAAATTAAAGAGCTAGTTCAGCACCTAGGCTCTGTTACTGGAAGTCTAAGCTAAACCATACAAATGCTGTTCTTAAATACATTAATATGGTGAGAATTTCGAAGACCATCTAGACTCTATAAGAGCAAATTACAGAAGCAATGCCTACCCTTGGTTCAAATTCTTCAGGGCCTAAGGTGATTCAGACTGCTAGTCCCTTTAACTAACTAAGTTAGTCAAGTACTCCAATGGCACTTTTAAGAGTTGGAAAACTAAGCCCTCTCAGATGTGAACCTTTGGAAATCAGTCACAAGACACAACCATGTGGGCTGGTGCATGAGACAGATCTCTATTCAATAATGGGCAAATAACCCCATCACCACGCAATTAAAAGAGGGAAAACGGAAGCAAAAAACAACACAACAGAATTTTAAAACTATCACCGACCCTAATTTTAAAATGAATTTTATCTACAAAGTAGTAAATAAATTCCTTGTGAAACTGATTTTCATTTAAAGGGGAATCCTTTAAATAAGGATCTAAATAATCCTTTAGATAAGCCAGGTGGTCCTAGTGGTAAAGAATCCAGCTGACCCAAGAGAAGTGGGTTCTCGATCCCTGAGTCAGGAAGATCCCCTGGAGAAGGGAGTGGCAACCCACCCCAGTGTTCTTGCCTGCAGAATTCCATGAACAGAGGAGCCTGGAGGGCTACAGTCCATGAAGTCACAGAGTCGGACACCACTGAGCAACTAACACTTTCGCACATTAAGAATCAGCACAAACTTAAAATTATACAGGGGATCTCAGTTCTTCTCAGTAACTGGGATGGGCCAAGCATCCGTGAACAAATGACACTCTGGTAGAAGCTAAACATCTCTGATCCAAATGGCAGTCATCCCGGAGAGGTCAGCACCCCTGCGCTCACACCCTACTTCTCCACAAGCACCCACTCCATTCACTAGCTGTGGCACTAAAATAGAAGATGACAAACCCTGAATCTCTGCTTATCTCCACCCATGTTATTAAGTAAATACCATTTTTGTGAATAAAATTAAACTAAACCCACATACACGAAAAGGCTTCTTCCCTTTCTTCAAAATCTTATTAACATAACACTGCCAGAAAATTAATCAACACAATTGTTAAATGATTAATAAAAGTAGTGATTATACTCATACATTCTAACGTGTGACTATTTCTCATTCAGAATCAATCTATGAATTCTGTTTGGATTTTCCTGCCAGCCTGAGAAAAAAATGTTTATAAATGGAGAGACTGTTTGTAAATGCAGTGCCTTCTGTGCTACTAGACAAGTTAGATAACAGTCCACAAAGGGGTGATTTCTACCCATTGGTATTAGCAAATTTTTCTTCTTTTCCCTAAACTAAATTCAATATACATATAAATGGCACTGAACCTGAAAGAAAAAGTAAGGAAATAAAACAATCTTTTCAATAACAACCCTTACATGAGAAAAGGTTAGATAGATAATTACAATTTACATCTACACAATGAACTGCCAGAGTTTCTCAGCTGATTAAATGCTACTCTAGTTCATTATAAGGCCATGCTGCAGACAAAAGCCGATTTTTTTCCTTAGAATTTCAGTTTCTGCGACATGAAACCAGCAGGAGGTTTGAATATTATCCCATAGTATTTTCTTCATCTATTTATTTTTAATTAGAAGGTAATTACTATATTGTGATGTTTCTGCCATACGCCAACATGAATCGGTCATAGGTACACATATGTCCTCTCCCTCTTGAACCTCCCTCCCAACTCTCACCCCATCCCACCGCTCTAGATTTTCACCAAGCATTGGGATTCGAGCTCCCTGCGTCATACAGCACATTCCCCCTGGCTATCTGTTTTACAGATGGCAATATATATGTTCCAGTATTACTCTCTCAACTCGTCCCACCCTCTCCTTCCCCTGTTGTGTCACGAGCCTCTTCTCTACATCTGTGTCTCCACTGCTGCCCTGAAAACAGGTCCATTAGTACCATCTCTCTAGATTCCATATATTAATGTATCGATATTTGTTTTTCTCTTTCTGCTTTACTTCACTCTATATAATAGGCTTTAGGTCATCCACCTCATTCGAACTGACTAAAATGTGTTCCATTTTATGGCTGAGTAATAGTCCATTGTGTATATGTACCACCGCTTCTTTATCTATTCACCTGTCTATGGACAGCTAGGGTTGCTTCCATATTCTAGATATTGTAAATAGTGCTACAGTGAACACTGGGACGCATGTGTCTTTTCAATTATGGTTTCCTTAGGGTACTGGCCCGTAGTGGGATAGTCGGGTCATATGGTAGTTTTAAAGGAATTTTCATACTGTTCTCCATAGCGGCTGCATCAATTTACTTTCCCAGCAACAGTGCAAGAGGGTTCCCTTTTCTCTGCACTCTCTCCAGAACTTACTGTTTATAGATTTTTTGATGATGGCCATTCTGACTGGTGTGAGGTGATACTTCATGGTAGTTTTGATTTACATTTCTCTAATAATAAGTGATGTTGGGCAGCTTTTCATGTGTTTATTGCCATCTATATGTCTTCTTCAGAGAAATGTCTGTTTAGGTCTTCTGCCCACTTTTTAATTCTTTTAATTATTCCTTTAATTTTTATCCCATAGTATTTTAGAGCTCATGGAAAAATATTTCCATCTTTTTTAATCTCTACCTCTTAAGCTAATGATCATTAAAGAGAAATAAGGTAACGGCACTCTCTTACGGGGAGATGGTTATATATACAGTTGATCCCTGAACAAACATGGGTTTGAACTGCATGGGTCCACTTATACATGATTTTTCAGGAAGGCCAGAGGGTCAACTGTGCATATTTGTACATGTATGTGGGTGTGTGTACACACGTGTACATCTTCATCCCTAAAGCAGAGATTACAGGAGTTAATATCCCGACATTTCATTAGGACATGTCAGTGGAATTCTAAAAGGTCTGCAGAGTTAGGCTGTACCCTGAATTATTCAAGGCTTCTATGGACTCTTCAGAAAGAGGTGGGGGGTGTAGCTTAATGTAAAACACACACACACCTAATATAAGGCATACAAAGATGATCCAGTTATGTCATCTGACACTTCAATCATTCTGATTCCCACGCCCCTCTGTAATAACTGTAGGAAATTACAAGCTCACTTGGAGCAGAGGAACAATAATAACAGCTTAACTGGCTGTTCTGAGTCCCAGAGCTGAGAACAGTAGGTATAACTGTCTCCACTGGAGACAGTGATGGACTGGCCATCCAGCAAAGCTAGTTCCACACCCTTACCCCACTGCCCGCTTCAGACTATGAAGAAGAGGGTGGTTAAGGTAAGGGTGACTGGCTGGCCCAGAACTGGGGCATTCTCTGTCTATTCTGCTTTTATCTTACTGAAAAAAGCAGATTCTGTCAGGGGGAGGGCGAGGGGTGTGCATGCCACCCCAACCCAAGTGGGCGAGGCTCCATGCGTACAGGACACTCGAGTGGTTAGAACCCCAGGATTTCCTGGTCACAGGTTTATCCCCCATGGCTTTCTCTCCTTTGCCATCCTCTCCTCTTCCTTCAACTCCATGAACTTATTTTCCTTTGGAACAGTATTTAAAGAAAGAAAAAAAATTACCACTGTCCCGACAGTAAAACATCTGCCTACAATGCGGAAGACCCGGTTTCAATCCCTGGGTGGGAACGATCCCCTGGAGAAGGAAATGGCAACCCACTTCAGTACTCTTGTCTGGAAAATCCCATAGACAGAGGAGCCTGGTGGGATAGAGTCCATGGGGTCGCAAAGAGTCGGACATGACTGAGTGACTTCACTTTCACTTTCTTTTCCCACAAATATAACTCATATAGCAGGGTGGGCAGCTGACTTGATGGAGACAGACAGTTGAAAAAGACAAAAGAGCTCAGACCAAACCCTGACCCTGGGAAGCCAGGCCCCAAAAGCACATGAGTGGAGGATCCAGGACCCCATGAATGTCTGGCAGCACCTGCTGAAGACAATCCCTGAAAAGTCAGCAGCCTAGAACCAAACATGGTCAAGGATAACATGCCATTCTGCTGTGTTTATCCTCAAGGTACCAGAAAATTCCAGCCAGCCCAGCGAAAGAAGAAAACACTGTGAAAATCTGTCACAAGCTCATTGTTAAATAATAAAAATGTATGTTGGAGCAAAAATGCAAACTAAGTAAGCTCAGTTCAGTTCAGTTGCTCAGTCATGTCCGACTGTTTGCGACCCCATGAATCGCAGCACACCAGGCCTCCCTGTCCATCACCAACTCTCAGAGTTCACTCAGACTCAATGTCCATCAAGTCAGTGATGCCATCCAGTAATCTCATCCTCTGTCATCCCCTTCTCCTCCTGCCCCCAATCCCTCCCAGCATCAGAGTCATTTCCAATGAGTCAACTCTTTGCATGAAGTGGACAAAGTACTGGAGTTTCAGCTTTAGCATCATTCCTTCCAAAGAAGTCCCAGGGCTGATCTCCTTCAGAATGGACTGGTTGGATCTCCTTACAGTCCAAGGGACTCTCAAGAGTCAACTCTCACATCCATACATGACAACTGGGAAAACCATAGCCTTGACTAGATGGACCCTAGTCAGCAAAGTAATGTCTCTGCTTTTGAATATACTATCTAGATTGGTCATAACTTTCCTTCCAAGTAGTAAGTGTCTTTTAATTTCATGGCTGAAATTACCATCTGCAGTGATTTTGGAGCCGCCCCCCCAAAAAGTCTGACACTGTTTCCACTGTTTCCCCATCTATTTCCCATGAAGTGATGGGACTGGATGCCATGATCTTTGTTTTTTGAATGTTGAGCTTTAAGCCAACTTTTTCACTCTCCTCTTTCACTTTCATCAAGAGGCTTTTGAGTTCCTCTTCACTTTCTGCCATAAGGGTGGTGTCATCTGCATATCTGAGGTTATTGATATTTCTCCCAGCAATCTTGATTCCAGCTTGTGTTTCTTCCAGTCCAGCATTTCTCATGATGGACTCTGCATAGAAGTTAAATAAGCAGGGTGACAATATACAGCCTTGGCATACTCCTTTTCCTATTTGGAACCAGTCTGTTGTTCAATGTCCAGTTCTAACTGTTGCTTCCTGACCTGCATACAGATTTCTCAAGAGGCAGGTCAGGTGGTCTGGTATTCCCATCTCTTTCAGAATTTTCCACAGTTTAAAAGATGTCCTTTTCATTATAGGGAAGTGGAATGCAAAAGTAGGAAGTCAAGAAACACCTGGAGTAACAGGCAAATTTGGCCTTGGAATGCAGAATGAAGCAGGCCAAAGACTAATAGAGTTTTGCCAAGAAAATGCACTGGTCATAGCAAACACCCTCTTCCAGCAACACAAGAGAAGACTCTACATAAATAAGCAGGGTGACCATATACAGCCTTGACGCACTCCGTTTCCTATTTGGAACCAGTCTGTTGTTCCATGACCAGTTCTAACTGTTGTTTCCTGACCTGCATACAGATTTCTCAAGAGGCAGGTCAGGTGGTCTGGTATTCTCATCTCTTTCAGAATTTTCCACAGTTGATTGTGATCCACACAGTCAAAGGCTTTGGAATAGTCAATAAAGCAGAAATAGATGTTTTTCTGGAACTCTTTTGCTTTTTCGATGATCCAGCGGATATTGGCAATTTGATCTTGATTCCTCTGCCTTTTCTAAAACCAGCTTGAATATCTGGAAGTTCACAGTTCATATATTGCTGAAGTCTGGCTTGGAGAATTTTGAGCATTACTTTACTAGCATGTGAGATGAGTGCAATTGTGCAGTAGTTTGAGTACTCTTTGGCATTGCCTTTCTTTGGGATTGGAATGAAAACTGACCTTTTCCAGTCCTGTGGCCACTGCTCAGTTTTCCAAATTTGCTGGCATATTGAGTGCAACACTTTCACAGCATCATCTTTCAGGATTTGAAATAGCTCAACTGGAATTCCATCACCTCCACTAGCTTTGTTCGTAGTGATGCTTTCTAAGGCCCACTTGACTTCACATTCCAGGATGTCTGGCTCTAGGTGAGTGATCACACCATCGTGATTATCCAGGTCATGAAGATGTTTCTTGTACAGTTCCTCTGTGTATTCTTGCCACCTCTTCTTAATATCTTCTGCTTCTGTTAGGTCGATACCACTTCTGTCCTTTATTGAGCCCATCTTTGCATGAAATGTTCCCTTGGTATCTCTAATTTTGTTGAAGTGATCTCTAGTCTTTCCCATTCTGTTCTTTTCCTCTATCTTTGCACTGATTGCTGAAGAAGGCTTTCTTATCTCTTCTTGCTATTCTTTGGAACACTGCATTCAGGTGCTTATATCTTTCCTTTTCTCCTTTGCTTTTTGCTTCTCTTCTTTTCACAGCTATTTGTAAGGCCTCCCAGACAGCCATTTTGTCTTTTTGCATTTCTTTTCCATGGGGATGGCCTTGCTCCCTGTCCCCTGTACAACATCATGAACCTCACTCCATAGTTCATCAGGCACTCTATCTATCAGATCTAGTCCCTTAAATCTATTTCTCATTCCACTGTATAATCATAAGGGAGTTGATTTAGGTCATACGTGAATGGTCTAGTAGTTTTCCCTACTTTCTTCAATTTAAGTCTGAATTTGGCCATAAGGTGCTCATGATCTGAGCCACAGTCAGCTCCTGGTCTTGTTTTTGTTGACTGTATAGAGTTTCTCCATCTTTGGCTTAAATTTGTAGACTGTCGTATATTTGTAGATTATCCGGTCCCATCACTGAATAGTGTTCTGTTTTGTAAATATACTGTGTAATGGGCCAAAGCCTTTGACTGTGTAGATCACAATAAACCGTGGAAAATTCTGAAAGAGATGGGAAGACCAGACCACCTGACCTGCCTCTTGAGAAATCTGTATGCAGGTCAGGAAGCAACAGTTAGAACTGGTCATGGAACAACAGACTGGTTCCAAATAGGAAAAGGAGTACGTCAAGGCTGTATATTGTCACCCTGCTTATTTAACTTCTATGCAGAGTACATCATGAGAACACTGGACTGGAAGAAACACAAGGTGGAATCAAGATTGCCAGGAGAAATATCAGTAACCTCAGATATGCAGATGACACCACCCTTATGGCAGAAAGTGAAAAGGAACTCAAAAGCCTCTTGACGAAAGTGAAAGAGGAGAATGAAAAAGTTGGCTTAAAGCTCAACATTCAGAAAATGAAGATCATGGCATCTGGTCCCATCACTTCATGGCAAATAGATGGGGAAACAGTGGAAACAGTGTCAGACTTTATTTTGGGGGTCCAAAATCACTGCAGATGGTGACTGCAGCCATGAAATTGAAAGACCTTTACTCCTTGGAAGAAAAGTTATGACCAACCTAGATAACATGTTGAAAAACAGAGACATTACTTTGCTTTCCGTCTAGTCAAGGCTATGGTTTTTCCTGTGGTCATGTATGGATGTGAGAGTTGGACTGTGAAGAAAGCTGAGCACTGAAGAATTGATGCTTTTGAACTGTGGTATTGGAGAAGACTCTTGAGAGTCCCTTGGACTACAAGGAGATCCAACTAGTCCATCCTGAAGGAGATCAGCCCTGGGATCTCTTTGGAAGGAATGATGCTGAAGCTGAAACTCCAGTACTTTGGCCACCTCATGTGAAGAGTTGACTCATTGGGAAAGACTCTGATGCTGGGAGGGATTGGGGGCAGGAGGAGAAGGGGACAACAGAGGATGAGATGGCTGGATGACATCACTGACTCAATGGACGTGAGTCTGAGTGAACTTCGGGAATTGGTGATGGACAGGGAGGCCTGGTTGTGCTGTGATTCACGGGGTCACAAAGAGTTGGACACGACTGAGCGACTGAAGTGAACTGAAAGAGACAAAAGAATTGTACTCTGGAGGAGAAGGGGACAACAGAGGATGAGATGGCTGGATGACATCACTGACTCAATGGACGTGAGTCTGAGTGAACTTCGGGAATTGGTGATGGACAGGGAGGCCTGGCGTGCTGTGATTAATGGGGTCACAAAGAGTCGGACACAACTGAGCGACTGAACCGAACTGAATGGGCAGCTGGGTAGTTCCTGTATGGGAGCTATTACAGATACTGCTGCTATGAATATTCATATGCCCTTCTAATAAAGATGTTTATGCACCTCTGTTGGATTCACATCCAAGAGTCAGCTGGCTTCGTCATGGGGTTGGCATATGTACAATCTCAGTAGATCTGCCAAGCAGTCCTGACACGTGCTTGACTTTTTTCCACCCCAACTGGTGGTTTGTGAGAGGCCCACATGCTTCCCAACACGATGCAGGCAATCTCATTTTACTCAGTCTATCGGAGGTGAAGTGGAAACCAGTTTTCTGAATGAAATCTCAGTACAGGTCATCGTTTCTAAGACAGATCAAAGGTGAGATGTAATGAAAGCCAATACTATGTACGAGGGAGAGTCTACTAGAATATCTTGGTGTTGTTTTAGTTGGTTTTGCTTTATTTTATACGTTTATGTTTTAGAGGTAATTACGTATTGTTAAATTTAAACTTAAAGCATATATGTGCCCTTGAAAAAAAACTACAAAGCCCTTCCTGCTAGAGTGCAAGCAGCAAAGAGGCAGTGCTAGATAAAGGAATTTGGGATTTGCCTGGTGATCCAGGGGTTAAGACTTCATGCTCTAAATGCCAGGGACCAGGATTCAATCCCTGGTGGGGGCTGAGATCCCATATGCTGCACAGTGCAGCCCAAGAAATAAATTTTAAAAAATAAATAAAGGAACTCATAAATGGAGTACTGAGGTGAGCGTGGAATCCACTTTGGTAGTGGATTATAATTAACCAAGTGAAAAGGAATTCCCTGGTGGTCCAGTGGCTAAGACTCTGTGCTCCCAATGCACGGGGCCAGGGGTTTGATCCCTGCTTAGAGAACTAGATCCCACATATTGCAGTTTGTATGCCACAACTAAAGATCCCACGTGCTGCAACAAAGACCCAGTGCAGCAAGTAACTAATTAAAAAAAAAAAAGAAAAAGAGTACGTGGTTTAAAAAAATGCAAGCAAAACTAGGAGGAAGAGATGTCTATAATCATGGTAGGAGACTTTAACACATACCTTTCAACAATTTGTGTGAATTTAGCAAAACTAGAAATAGGGTCAGAATCAACTATATTTCTCTTCACTGACCACAAAAATAAAACTAACTGCTGCTAAGTCACTTCAGTCGTGTCCGACTCTGTGCAACCCCATAGATGGCAGCCCACCAGGCTCCCCTGTCCTTGGGATTCTCCAGGCAAGAGCACTGGAGTGAGTTGCCATTTCCTTCAATTCATGGAAGTGAAAAGTGAAAGTGAAGTCACTCAGTCGTGTCCGACTCTTAGTGACCCCGTGGACTGCAGCCTACCAGGCTCCTCCATCCATGGGATTTTCCAGGCAAGAGTACTGGAGTGGGGTGCCATTGCCTTCTCCAAAACTGAAACTACTGAAGTCCTAAAAGATAATATAAGAGAAAATGTAGATGACCTTGAGTTCAGTGATGACTTTTTTGATAAAACATCAAAGACGTAAGTGATGAAATCATTGATAAGCTGGACTTCATTAAAATTGAAAGGTTGTAAAAGACACTGTTAAGAGAATGAGAAGACAAGCCAAGGGCTGGGAGAAAATATGCCAAAAGACATATCTGATAAAGGACTTTTACCCAAAATATACAAAACTCTTAAAATACAAAGAATAAGAAGATGAACAACATAACTGAAAAAAAAAAAAGTAGCAAAAATATCTGAACAGACACGTCCAGGAAAAGTGTACAGATGGCATACAAGCATATGAAAAGGCACTCAACATCACATGTTAGTAGGGGTTTGCAAATTGAAACAGCAATGAAACACTGCTGTGTACCTACTAAAATGGCCAAAATCCAAAACGCTGAAAACACCAAGTGTTGGTGAGCAGCAAGAACTTTCTCTCTTGGCTGATGGGAATGCAAAAGGGCACAGTCACTTTGGGAGATGGTTTTTTTATAAACAGTTTCTTATAAATTAAACATACTCTTATACCATATGATTCAGCAATCCTTTACTTCTTAATATTTACCCAAAAGTGCTGAAAACTTAAGTGTACACAAATATTTGCACCTGGATATTTACAGCAGCTTTATTCATAGCTGGCAAAATTTAGGAGCAACCATGAAGTCCTTCAGTAGGTGAACAGTTAGATAATTGTGGTGCATCCAGACAAGGGAATATTATTCAGTGCCACAAAGAAAAGAGCTCTCAAGCCATGAAAAGACATGGAGGAAAGTTAAATGCATATTACTAAGTGAAAGAAACCAATCTGGAAAGGCTACATACTGTGGGATTCCAACTTTATGACATTCTAGAAAAGGCAAGACGATGGCGATAGCAAAGTGGGTAGTGGTTGGGGGAAGGAAGGCTGGTAGATGGAGCACAGAGGATTTCCAGGGCGGTGGGATTGCTCTGTGTGGCACTGTAATGATGGATGGGTGTCATTATGCGTTTGTCAAAACCTGTAGAATGTACAACACCGAGACTGAACCCCTGTGTAAACTACAGACTTTGAGTGATGATGTATCATAGTTTCATTGATTAAAACAATGAGATGTTGATAGTGGGGGAAGCTATGCATGTGAAGGCAACGAATAGATGAGAATTCTCAGTACTTTTCTCTCAATTTTTCTGTGAACCTAAAATTGCTGGAAAATAAGAAAATTCTATTTTTTAAAAATGAAGCCATCTATATGAGCGTCAAAAATATCAATTTCCTAGGAAGAAATCAAACAAAAGCTATGGAAGACCACTACAATGAAAAAGACAAAATATTATTATGTATTAGTCATTAGGAAAACGAAATAAAGACCATAGTGAGGTCCCATTTCACACCGAGTAGGATGACTATAATCAAAAGGACAAACAGTAACAAGTATTGGCCAGGATGTGGCGAGATTAGAACCCTGTCACATTGCTCGTAGGATTGTAAAATGGTGCAGCTGCTTTGGAAAACAGTTTAGCAGCTCCTCAAACAGTTAACATAGAGGTGCCCTATGACTCAGCAATTTCACTCCTTAGATATACAGTATCCAAGAGAACTGAAAATATATGCCCGCACAAAAACGTATACATGATGTTCGCAGCAGCTTTACTCATATTAATCATAGCCCCAAAGTGGAAATAACCCAAATATCCATCAACTGATGGATGGATAAACAAACAATGTATATCTAGACAATGGAATATTCAGTTCAGTCACTCCGTTGTGTCTGACTCTTTGCGACCCCATGGACTGCAGCACGCCAGGCTTCCCTGTCCATCACCAACTCCCGGAGCCTGCTCAGCTCATGTCCATAAAGTCAGTGATGCCATTCAACTATCTCATCCTCTGTCATCCCCTTCTCCTCCTGCCTTCAATCTTTCCCAGCATCAGAGTCTTTGCCAATGAGTCAATTCTTTGCCTCAGGTGGCCAATGTATTGGAATTCTGGCTTCAGCACCAGTCCTGCTAATGCATAGTCAGGACTGATTTCCTTTAGGATGGACTGGTTTGATCTCCTGGTAGTCCAAGGGATTCTCAAGAGTCTTCTCCAACACCACAGTTCAAAAGCATCAATTGTTTGGTGCTCAGCTTTCTTTATAGTCTGCCTCTCACATCCACACATGACTACTGGAAAAACCATAGCTTTGACTAGATGGACCTTTGTTGGAAAAGTAATGTCTCTGCTTTTTAACATGCCATCTAGGTTGGTCATAGCTTTTCTTCCAAGGAACAAGAATCGTTTAATTTCATGACTGCAGTCACCATTTACAGTGATTTTGGAACCCAAAGAAATAAAGTCTGTCATTTTTTCCATTGTTTTGCCATCTATTTCCCATGAAGTGATGGGATCAGATGCCATGATCTTAGTTTTCTGAATGTTGAGTTTTAAGCCAATTTTTTCACTCTCTTCTTTCACTTTCATCAAGAAGCTCTTTAGTTCTTCTTCGCTTTGTGCCATAAATGTGGTGCCATCTGCATATCTGAGGTTATTGATATTTCTCCCAACAATCTTGATTCCGCTTGTGCTTCATCCAGCCCAGCGTTCCGTATGATGTACTCTGCATATAAGTTAAATAAGCAAGGTGACAATATACAGCCTTCGTGTACCCCTTTCCCAATTTGGAACCAGTTTGTTTTTCCATGTCTGGTTCTAACAACTGTTGCTTCTTGATCTGCCTACAGATTTCTCAGGAGGCAGGTAAGGTTGTCTGGTATTTCCATCTCTTTAAGAATTTTCCACATTTTATTGTGATCCACACAGTCAAAGGCTTTGGCATAGTCAATAAAGCAGAAATAGATGTTTTTCTGGAACTCTCTTGCTTTTTCCATGATCCAGCAGATGTTGGCAATTTAATCTCTGGTTCCTCTGCTTTTTCTGAATCCAGCTTGAACATCTGGAAGTTCACGGTTCACATACTATTGAAGCCTGGCTTGGAGAATTTTGAGCATTACTTTGCTAGTGTGTGAGATGAGTGCAATTGTGCTGTACTTTGAATATTCTTTGGCATTGCTTGAATAATGGAATATATTCAGCTATAAAAGAGAGAAAGCGCTGATAAATGCTTTAACATAAATGAACCTGGATAACATGATGCTAAGTGAAAGAAGCTAAACACAAAAGGCCACATTTTTTATGATTCCACTTCTATATATTTAAAGTCCAGAATAAGCACATCCATAGAGATAAAAAGAAATTCGTGGTTGCCGAGTTGGGGGAAGGGAAATGTAAAGAATGACTGCCAATGAGGATGGAGTTTCTTTGGGGAGTGATGAAAACTATTCTGGAATTAGGTAGTGGTGATGATTGTACAATTTTGTAAATATACTTTAAAAAAAACCCCACTGAATTGTACACATTTTTCATTTGCCATGCCACACGGCTCATGGGATCCTAGTTCCCCAACCAAGGACTTGAACTCAAGCCCTTGGCAGTTAAAATGCAGGATCCCACCACTGGACGAACAGGGAAGTCCTTGTACACTTTTCTTTGGCAGCAGTAGGTCTCTGTTACAGTGTGTGGGCTCTTCGTTGTCTGTGGAGCTTTATTCCCTGACCAGGGATTGAACCTGTGTCCTTTGCATCAGAAGGCAGATTCTTAGCCACACAGGGAAATCCCACCCTGTCTGCTTTAAATGAATGAATTGTATGGTGTGACTTGTACCTTAATTTTTTTATTTTTTTAATAACATCATTATTTGAAATTAAATATGATCTAAATAAACCAAGAGCTATATCATTTTCATGGACTAGAAGCCTCAAGATTATAAACATATCAACTCTTCTCAAATTAATTGCAAGATTCAACACAATCCCAATTCAAAATTCCCAGCGTTTTCCCCCTGAAATTACAAGATTGATTCAAAAACGTATATGGAGATGCAAAGGAAAAGCCATTGACATAAAAAAAAAAATTTAAAGAACAAAACCACAGAACTTACTGTACCAGACCAAGAACTACTGTAGGAACAAGAATTTAAACAGTGTGGCATTGGTTCCAGAGCAGACAAACAGACTAACGGTCTAGAAACAACCCACACATATGACACAGCAGTGCAAAGGGAGAAGGATGATCTTTTCAGGAAATGGTACTGGGTCAACTAGATAGAATATTGTGGGGGAAATGCATCTTGATTCCTCTAATAGCTTCCTGTAGCTGCTGTAAAAAAAAAAAAATACCAGAAACTTGTAGCTTAAAACCATAGAACTTTATACCATCACAGTCCTAGAGATCAGAAGTTCAGAATCAGTATCACTGGGCCAAAATTAAGGTATTAGCAGAGCCAACACCTTGGAGGCTGTCAGAGAGAATGTCATTTTCCTCTTCCCATCTCTGGAGCTGCAGGCACTGCTTGGTTCATGGTTATATCAGTCTAGTCACAAGGCAAGCAACTTCAAATCTATCTCTATCTGCTCCATCTTCATAAGGGCTTCCGTATGTGTGTTTGTGTGTGTGAAATCTTCCTCTGCTTTCCTCTTAGAAGAATGCACATGGTTGTATTTAGGACCCAACTAGATAATTCAGGATAGTCTTTCTCGCTCAAAACCTTTAACCTAATCACTGCGATGTTTTGTTATAGAAGGTAACAGTTCCAGGAATTAGGAGGTACGTATCATTGGGTGACCATTTTTTTAGCCTAACATAACCCCTACCTCACACTATAAACAGAAATAAATTCCATACCTAAATGTGAAAGAGTGAAATAATAAAGACTTATAAGAAAGCAATAAGAGAACATCTTCATGACCTTGAAAGAGGCAGGGTTTTCTTAAACAATAAACAAAGGAGCTAATAATTTTTTAGCGGAGTATATCAGAATTAAGAACTCTCCTTTAACAAAAAATACATTTTGAAGAGTTAAAAGATGACCCGCAAAATGGGAAAGGATGTTTGTAATAAACATATACAGCAAAAAAACTTCTGCTTGAAATATACATAGAACTCCTACAAATCAATACAAAAACACCCAACATGAAAAGACATCCTAATAGCAAAATAAATCAAATATACGCCAACAAAACTTTTTAAAAAGAAAAATAGGCAAGACTTGAACAGATCGAAGTGGATACCCAAATGGCCAATAAATACATGAAAAGGTGTTCAACTTCATTAGTAATCAGAGAAATGCAAATTAAAACCACAATGCCATAGCGCTATACATAGGCTAAAATGAAAAAGGCAAAATATCAAGGGTGAGTGAAGATATGGAGTAATCAAAACTGGTGGGAACTTCAACTGTTACCATCACTTTGGAAAACCTTTTGGCAGCTTCTGCTAAAACAGAAAGTGCGTGGGTGCATGCTTCAGTTGCTCAGTCGTGTCCAACTCTTTGCCATCCCATGGACTGTAGCCCACCAGGCTCCTCTGTTCATGGGATTTTTTCCAAGCAAGAATGCTGGAGTGGGTTGCCATTTTCTCCTTCAAGGGATCTTCCTGACCTAGGGATCAAACTCAGGTTCAAGTCTCTGGAATGGGTATCCATCCCCTTATCCAGGGGATCTTCCCAACCCTGCGTGTGCAGGGTCTCCTGCATCTTCAGGTGGGTTCTTTCACCACTGAACCACCTGGGAAGCCAAAACAGAACACCGTAGGCCTTTGACCTAGAAATTCTGCCTCTATATGTAGATTCAACAATTTCACCAAAAAGACACATACTAACTAGAATATTCGTAGTACACTGTTTGTAACGGGCAAAACCTGGAAACTATCCAAATGTCCATTAATAGTAAAACAGATGAAATAAAGTGTGGGGTAGTCACACAGTGGGGCATTACAAGTTGTGAGAATAAATAATGTACAACCACAGGCAACAATGTGACTGGTTCCCACAAACAAAATGTTGAGTGAAAGGAGCTGCCTACAAAAGAGGACATGATGCCATTTACATGGAGAACAAAGACATCAAAATCTCGGAGGTCAGGACAGTTAGTACCATTTGCGGGGAGTTGGAAGGGGCACTGAGGAGACTCATGGGGAGCTGGTTGTGTTCGTGTGTTTTTGTGTGTGTGTGTTCATGTATTTATCTGGGTGCTGGCTGCCTGTTGTGTTCACCCTGTATACACTTATAGATATAGATATCTGGTGGTTCAGATGGTAAAGAATCTGCCTGCAACAGTGGAGACCCTGGTTCAATCCCTGGGTCAAGAAGATCCCCTGGAGAAGGGAATGGATACCCATTCCAGTATTCATACCTGGTGAATTACAGTCCATGGGGTGGCAAAGAGTCAGACATGACTGAATGACTCATTCACACACACACACACACACACACAATCATATGGATCAAATGTAAAAGCGTCATTAAGTGACAAAACAAATGTCGAATGTTGATGGCTTGCCAATTTTTTTTAAATGGGAGTGTGTGAATATTCATGCTGCTGCTGCTGCTAAGTCGCTTCAGTTGTGTCCAACTCTGCGACTCCAGGGACTGCAGCCCACCAGGCTCCTCCGTCCACTGGATTTTCCAGGCAAGAGTACTGGAGTGGAGTGCCACTACCTTCTCTGGAATATACATGCAACGGCGTGTATATGTGTATATATACGTCAGTTCAGTTCAGTTCAGTCGCACAGTCGTGTCCAACTCTGTGACCCCATGAATCGTAGCATGCAGGCCTCCCTGTCCATCACCATCTCCCGGAGTTCACTCGGACTCACGTTCATCGAGTCAGTGACGCCATCCAGCCATCTCATCCTCGGAAGTCCCCTTCTCCTCCTGCCCTCAATCCCTCCCAGCATCAGAGTCTTTTCCAATGAGTCAACTCTTCGCATGAGGTGGCCAAAGTACTGTAGCTTCAGCTTCAGCATCATTCCCTCCAAAGAAATCCCAAGACTGCTCTCCTTTAGGATGGACAACCTTGCATCCTAAAGTTGGATCTCCTTGCAGTCCAAGGGACTCTCAAGAGCCTTCTCCAACACCACACTTCAAAAGCATCAGTTCTTCGGCACTCAGCCTTCTTCATAGTCCAACTCTCACATCCATACATGACCACAGGAAAAACCATAGCCTTGACTACACGGACCTTAGTTGGCAAAGTACTGTCTCTGCTTTTGAATATGCTATCTAGGTTGCTCATAACTTTTCTTCCAAGGAGTAAGTGTCTTTTAATTTCATGGCTGCAGTCACCATCTGCAGTGATTTTGGAGCCCAAACAGCTCCACTGTTGCAGCTGTCTGACATTGTTTCCACTGTTTCCCCATCTATTTCCCATGAAGTGATAGGATCCGATGCCATGATCTTCGTTTTCTGAATATTGAGCTTTAAGCCAACTTTTTCATTCTCCACTTTCACTTTCAGCAAGAGGCTTTTGAGTTCCTCTTCACTTTCTGCCATAGGGGTGGTGTCATTTGCATGTCTGAGGTTATTGATATTTCTCCCAGCAATCTTGATTCCAGTTTGTGTTTCTTCCAGTCCAGTGTTTCTCATGATGTACTCTGCATAGAAGTTAAATAAGCAGGGTGACAATATACAGCCTTGACGTACTCCTTTTCCTATTTGGAACCAGTCTGTTGTTCCATGTCCAGTTCTAACTGTTGCTTCCTGACCTGCATACAGATTTCTCAAGAGGCAGGTCAGGTGGTCTGGTATTCCCATCTCTTTCAGAATTTTCCACAGTTTACTGTGATCCACACATCAAAGGCTTTGGCATAGTCAATAAAGCAGAAATAGATGTTTTTCTGGAACTCTCTTGCTTTTTCCATGATCCAGCGGATGTTGGCAATTTGATCTCTGGTTCCTCTGCCTTTTCTAAAACCAGCTTGAACATCAGGGAGTTCACGGTTCACATATTGCTGAAGTCTGGCTTGGAGAATTTTGAGCATTACTTTACTAGCATGTGAGATGAGTGCAATTGTGCGGTAGTTGGAGCATTCTTTGGCATTGCCTTTCTTTGGAATTGGGATGAAAACTGACCTTTTCCAGTCCTGTGGCCACTGCTGAGTTTTCCAGATTTGCTGGCAAATTGAGTGCAGCACTTTCACAGCATCATCTTTCAGGATTTGAAACAGCTCAACTGGAATTCCATCACCTCCACTAGCTTTGTTCGTAGTGATGCTTTCTAAGGCCCACTTGACTTCACATTCCAAGATGTCTGGCTCTAGATTAGTCAACACATCATCATGATTATCTGGGTCATGAAGATCTTTTTTGTACAGTTCTTCCGTGTATTCTTGCCACCTCTTCTTAATATCTTCTGCTTCTGTTAGGTCCAGACCATTTCTGTCCTTTATCGAGCCCATCCTTGCATGAAATGTTCTCTTGGTATCTCTAATTTTCTTGAAGAGATCTCTAGTCTTTCCCATTCTGTTCTTTTCCTCTATTTCTTTGCATTGATTGCTGAAGAAGGCTTTCTTATCTCTTCTTGCTATTCTTTGGAACTCTGCATTCAGATGCTTATATCTTTCCTTTTCTCCTTTGCTTTTTGCTTCTCTTCTTTTCACAGCTATTTGTAAGGCCTCCCCAGACAGCCATTTTGCCTTTTTGCATTTCTTTTCCATGGGGATGGTCTTGATCCCTGTCTCCTGTACAATGTCACGAACCTCATTCCATAGTTCATCAGGCACTCTATCTATCAGATCTAGACCCTTAAATCTATTTCTCACTTCCACTGTATAATCATAAGGGATTTGATTTAGGTCATACCTGAATGGTCTAGTGTGTTGCCCACTTTCTTCAATTTAAGTCTGAATTTGGCAATCAGGAGTTCATGATCTGAGCCACAGTCAGCTCCCGGTCTTGTCTTTGTTGACTGTATAGAGCTTCTCCATCTTTGGCTGCAAAGAATATAATCAATCTGATTTCGGTGTTGACCATCTGGTGATGTCCATGTGTAGAGTCTTCTCTTGTGTTGTTGGAAGAGGGTGTTTGCTATGACCAGTGCATTTTCTTGGCAAAACTCTATTAGTCTTTGGCCTGCTTCATTCCACATTCCAAGGCCAAATTTGCCTGTTACTCCAGGTGTTTCTTGACTTCCTACTTTTGCATTCCAGTCCCCTATAATGAAAAGGACATCTTTTTTGGGTGTTAGTTCTAAAAGGTCTTGTAGGTCTTCATAAAACCGTTCAACTTCACCTTCTTCAGCGTTACTGGTTGGGGCATAGACTTGGATAACTGTGATATTGAATGATTTGCCTTGGAAATGAACAGAGATCATTCTGTCGTTTTTGAGATTGTATCCAAGTACTGCCTTTCAGACTCTTTTGTTGACTGTGATGGCTACTCCATTTCTTCTGAGGGATTCCTGCCCACAGTAGTAGAGATAATGGTCATCTGAGTTAAATTCACCCATTCCAGTCTATTTTAGTTCGCTGATTCGTAGAATGTCGATGTTCACCCTTGCCATCTCTTGTTTGATCACTTCCAATTTGCCTTGATTCATGGACCGGACATTCCAGGTTCCTGTGCAATATTGTTTTTTACAGCATTGGACCTTGGCTGTTGAAACAAATGAGGTACAGCCTGGGTACCTGAAGGCATCCTGCTTTAAAACAGTGGTGATTTATTCTCTCACCGCAGTGTGGGCAAGGCTATGCTCCCTCACAAGGCTTCCAGCTTCCAGTGGCTCAAGGTGTGCCCTAATTGTGGCTGTAAGAGTTCAAACTCTGCAGCTGTTTCCACATGGCCTTCTCTGCGTCAGCATCTTTTCTTATGAGGACGCTTGTGATTGGATTCAGGGCCCCCTGGATAATCCAGGATAATCTCACCTCAAGATCCTTGTCTGAATTATATCTACAAGGACTCTTTTTCCAAATAAAATCACCCACAGGTTCCAAGTTACGGACACATATGCAGAAGTAGCTCCTGCCTGCCTCCCTTCTTCCAGCAGCCAACGCCCTGAGGCGGGGACCTGGCATACCTATATATAGTCATGCAGGGATCTTTCCTGGAAGAATGTGGAAGAAACAGCTCAGCTTATTGCGTTTCAGAGGAGAACTGGAAGCCTGCATAAAGTTTTTAATCCAGTAAGTATGTTTTTTAAGTTATTAAATAGTTCACACACATGAAAATGTTTAGAGAAAAACAATAAACACCTAATTGCTTTGTTTGGCTTTTTAAGACCAATGTTTAGAAAGTATGGAGAAGTAATGAGGTCCACAGACCATTTCAGTGAAAGACTAAATTCTGGGTTCTTCGGGTTTCTCTGCAAGGGGCTGCCCGGGGGGGCTCATGTGCATCCCTGCCCCTCTTTCATGTGGTTAAACGTAGACCCGGAAAAGCCTTGCAGCCCCCAGAGAGGACAGGTCCCGCCCCTAGCCCGGTGCACTAGTCTAGTTTGTGCGGTGCGGCTTTGGAGTCAGACGAGAGTGGAAGTTGTGAGATCTTAGCAAGTCACAGCCTCTCTGAGCCGAGGTCTCCTGGTCTCGGGGCTATGTCCCCCACTTCACACCGAGGCCAGCAGAACCCACGTGTGTGGAGCCGGGGAACAGCCGGAACTCTGTGGACTCACTGCTCCACTTGTCGGCCGGGCAAGGACCTGGCTGGAGCCTCGGACTGCAGCGCTCCAAATGAACACAAGGTGGCGCTCACCCCCACAGGTTTAGCCAGGTCCCCGCCTCAGGGCGTTGGCTGCTGGAAGAAGGGAGGCGGGCAGGAGCTAGTTCTGCACACGTGTTGGAAACTTCTAGGCCCTGGGGATGAAAGGGTGAACAGTGGGGCGTCCTGCCTGAGGCACGACTGGAAGGACCGGGAGTCCTGAAGAAGGGAAAGAGGAAAGACTTTCCACCTAGGAGGAAGCACTGGGATTAGAGTTTAGGACCTTGTGGTGTGTTGAATGGTAACCCCCACTCCCCAAAAGATAGGTTCACCTGGAACCTGTGGGTGACTTTATTCGGAAAAAGAGTCCTTGTAGATATAATTCAGACAAGGATCTTGAGGTGAGATTAGCCTGGATTATCCAGGTGGGCCCTGAATCCAATCACAAGCGTCCTCATAAGAAAAGATGCTGACGCAGAGAAGGCCATGTGGAAACAGCTGCAGAGTTTGAACTCTTACAGCCACAAATAGGGTACACCTTGAGCCACTGGAAGCTGGAAGCCTTGTGAGGGAGCATAGCCTTGCCCACACTGCGGTGAGAGAATAAATCACCACTGTTTTGAAGCAGGGTGCCTTCAGGTACCCAGGCTGTACCTCGTTTGTTTCAACAGCCATGAGCAGCTAACAGATACTGCTCTGTCTGCTGGCCTTCCCCCAACCCCAGTGGGCTACAGATGACACCCAAGGCCCCCCAACTCCTGAACCCCACTCTTTCCTCCCCAAACCCACTGCGTTCACATCTTCTGCTTTTGGTTCCATCTGTCCGGGCAGCCCTTCCCTCATGGGTCCCCTGGACAACTCCTATACACCCTTTAAGGCCTTTCCTGATACCCTCTCCTAAGTATATTGGTATATTCTGAATCAGTATCTCCCAGCACCCCTGACTGCTCCATTCCCCCAGCCCACGGGGTGGTGTCTATTCCCTCATTGTATTGTTGATGTTGTGCATGTTACTCGCTCAGTCATGTCTGACTCTTTGTGACCCCGTAGACTGTAGCCCACCAGGCTCCTCTGTCCTTGGGATTTCCCAGGCAAAAATACTGGAGTGGATTGTCATTTCCTTCTCCAGGGGATCTTCCCAACCCAGGGACCAAACCCACGTCTCCTGCATTGCAAGCAGATTCCTTATCTTCTAAACCACCGGTGAAGACTGATGCTGTTAGATGTCACGGAAAAACCAAATGAACTTTTGGCTAACCCAATGTCATCGCATCAATTCAGCTATGTGTTCCCCTGACACTGGTCCTCATCTCCAGGTTTTTCCATCCCACAGCTACTCATTCAGGCCTCCATATGTCTCACCAAGACCCTGATACCACCTCCTCACTGGTCTCCCTGCCCCAGTCTGGCCTTCCAGCCCATCACCAGTTTGTAGCTTTGGTGCTCAGGTCTGCCAGCGTCACTCCTCTGCTCAAAAACCATTGGTAGCTCCCCACTGCCCTAAGGAAAGTGTCCACAGGAAAGGACACTACTGCCAGTGTTCCTTCCTACCTCTCACTCCACCCAACCGATGTCCATCACACCCACGTGCAGCACACTCCTGGGCCTATGCATAGACGGCCTCCTTGGCCGGAAAGCCCTCTCCCTGTATGCCAGGCACGCTGTGACCCATGGGCTGACCACACGCCGGGGCTGTTCTAAGGTACTTTACATGAGTGAAATCCTTTAACTCTTATAACAGCCCAAGGAGAAAGGCTCCATCACTGTGTCCAGTTCATAGCTGGGAAAACTGAGGCCAGATGGGAGAAGAACCATTCAGAAGTGGCAGAAGGATCTGATTGCAGCCCACACTGTCATCTCCCTGATGTGGGCCTCAGAACTGCCAATATCTCACCCTGCTCCCCTATCCATGCCACAACCACCCAACCCCAGGTTAATGGCTCTCTCCTCTGTGGATTCTGAATCTGGTAAACCTGCGCCTCACTGCACTGTGCAGGAATTAGCCGATCATCCAGTAATCTCCATATCAGGAAGCTTCTAGATAACTTCACTTTATTTCTCTGGGTCTGTGGTAACTGGCGCAGTGTAAGGGGTTCAGTAAACTAGAATGAATGAGTGAATGGTTTCCAGGGATGTCAGGTCCTGAAGCTTTCTCAGCCTCCTCAAATAAAAGAATACATTATACAAATTTTCTGAGGCTGGACCTCTTCCTTCTCCTCTCCCCTGCACTGCTGGGGAGGGCACTGGGCCCTCTAGAAAATGCCCCAGGCTCCTAGTGTTGTGTTTCCTGATTACTGATGAAACCAGGGCTTAAAGCTGGTGAATCATGAGCCAAGTGGGAAGGGAGAAGCCAGGTTCCCCACCAACCTCTCTTCCCACCACTGTGTGGCCTTCCCCAGCCTCTGGAGTCCTGGTGACACTAGTTGGAAAAGGACTACCCCCTGGGGACTTCCCTAGTGGTCCCGTGGTTAACACTCTGCTCTGCCAATGCAGGGGGTGTGGGTTCGATCCCAGGGAACTAAGATCCCACATGCATGTGATGCTGCCAGAAGATAAAAAGAAGAAAAAAGAAAAGGACTCGCCCTGGAGTTAGGTGACTTGAACAACTCCTAGACTGACCCCAATCCTCCCACACCCTACCTTGGCTACTCCCAGGTCCAAAAGAACCCACAGCCTAACAGTTCACAACCCCCCTCCTCATCCTTGATCATCTAACTTGTTGATGATACCTAGAGAGGTGCTGCACCCCCATTTAGAGGTAGGGAAACCAGTTCCAGGAGAGAGTACTACCCAGAGGAAGTAAGCAGGGCACAGGAAGTTGAATCCCATTTTTCTGTTTCACAAGGTGGTTTGAAGCAGGACTGGTCATTTCTTGATTCAAAGGTCACACCCTTAGAGCAGGGGTTTCCAACTTCAGGGATCTAATGCCTGATGATCTGAGGTGGAGCTGATGTAATAATCATAGAAATAAAGTGTACAATAAATGTAATGTGCTTGAATCATCCCCAAACCATCCCCATTTTTACCCTGTCTGTGGAAAAACTGTCTTCCACAAAACCAGTCCCTAGTGCCAAAAAGGTTAGGGACTGCTATCTTAGAGGACAAAGGAGCAAAAAATATGAACCCCTCAGCTCTGACCCAAGACACCTGGAGGAATCTTATCAAACAGCCCAGGAACTGGAGGCAGGTGGGAAAACTACAACCCAATGGTTAAGGGCTTCTGTCCAGGTTCAAGTCTCAATCTGACTCCTAAGAAGTCACAGAGTTCCTGCGACCTTGGACAAGTTTCCTAGCTTCATAGGCCTCAAGTTTCCCCATCAGTAAGATGGGAGCAATCCTGAGTAACTACACATCACAGGATTGCTGTGAGGATTGTCTGAGTTAACACAGAAAGGGTTTAATAGGTGCTGCTGCTAAGTCACTTCAGTCGTGTCTGACTCTGTGTGACCCCATAGACAGCAGCTCACCAGGCTCCTCTGTCCACAGGATTCTCTAGGCAAGAATACTGGAGTGGGTTGCCATTCCTTCTCTGTAGAATAGGTGAGGCATACTCAATAAACAGCACAATTTTTAAAAAGCGTGTTTTGAAGGAACTGTCTCCCCGAGGAGGAAGCAGTTGGAGTGAATTCTTGTCATCAGAGAGGAATGTTCCCCATACCTGCCTGATAGAAAGTCCAGGCCTGGGGCCTCCTTACAAATCCCACAGCTTGTCTCACCCGAGACCTGGCAGGTCAGAGACTAGGCGTGGGAAGCAGATGTTTTTAATAAGAGCCCCTGGGGGTTGCTTGGCTCCCACAAGCCTGGGAATCCCAGGGGCTGAGTATCATGTCTTTTTCTGTAGACTCTTCTGGTAAAACACCTGCCACCCACCTGTCATCATGTCCTTGGGGGAAAACCAACTTTCTCTTTTTCCCAATTAGTAATAATATTTAGCTGGTCGAAAAGACTCATGAGGGACTTCCCTGGTGGCTCAGTGGTAAAGAATCCACCTTCCAACATAGGGGACTTGGGTTCTAATCCCTGGTTGAGGAACTAAGATCCCATGTGCTGCAGAGCAACTCAGCCCACACTCGGCAACTACTGAGCCCGCATGCTGCAACTAAGACCCGAAGTGGCCAAATAAATAAATAATTTTTTATAAAAGATTCTCTCGTGCCAGGTCCTATGTTGTGCTTCCTAGGTGGCACTGGTGGTAAAGAACCCACCAGCTAATGAAACAGACATAAGAGATGTGGATTTGATCCATCTCCAGGGGGTCAGGAAGAACCCCTGGAGAAGGAAATGGCAACTCACTCCAGTATTCTTGCAGGGAAATCCATGGACAGAGGAGCCTGGTGGGCTACAGTCCATGGGGTCACAGAGTCGGACACAACTGAAGTGTCTTAGCACACAGCACACACAGTACCAGGTGCTGTGCCGTGTGTGATGCTACCATGCCCGACTCTTTGTGACCTCATGGATTGTAGCCCACCAGGCTCCTCTGTCCATGGGAGTCTCCAGGCAAGAATACTGGAGTGAGGTGCCATTTCCTCCTCTAAGCGATCTTCTCAACCAAGGGTTCAAGTCTCTTGCATTGGCAGGTGGGTTCTTTACCACTGGTGCCACCTGAGTGCTATGCTAAATTAATTCCATTCACCAACAGCCCTCTGACGGAGGTCCTCTCTTAAACTCCATTTTATAGAGCCCAAAACTGAAGCCAAGGAAGTTAATAACTTGCCCAAGGTCACCACTGTGGGGAAGTGCCTAGATGCTCTGGCTCAGAGCAGGTTTATCAGGAACTGGAAAACCTTCCGTCTTTTTCAAGTTTTCCACCTTCTGGCCTGGGGCAAAAGAGGGCGTTCCAGAGCCACAGAAAGTCCAGGCTTTGAGGCCCTGAAGACTGATCTCACCCCCCTCTCCATCCATAATCTCCCCAGGCTCGCTTATCTGCATCTTTTTCTAGGTCCATCATGTTGCTAGCATTTCTCTGGAAATGTCATGCGTGTGATCAAGCTGTTTCCAAGGTTAGGCACATCCTTCTGTCACGCGTGTATGTTCCTCGATTCTTTGTCTCGTCACAACAAAGATTTGGAGTGACGGACATTAAAGCCCCCTCGGCGTGTCACAGCTCTCAGGTCTTGGATAGACCGTGTTCTAGCTCTCAGGTCTCGAATGGACCACGTTATAGCTCTTAGACAAATCAGTGTTACAGCTCAGTGTTACAGCTCTATTTTATTTAGAAGATAGCAGGAAAATCCATTTTCGAGGCGTGAGGGCACGTCGATCCAAAGACATCAGGAGAAGAGCGCCCCAGTGAGCAGGAGAGGGGGAGAGAGAGAGAGAGAGAGCGCGCGAGCGACTGGCTTTGGCTCTTCTATTTATATGTTTATCTCTCCCTGGGCCTGTCCTACATAAATTGGGCCAGCCAGGAGTGTTGTTTGTTTTACCTGAGGTCCTCACTCCAGTCCTTGGACCTTCTTTTGTTTCATTTTCGCCGGCTTTTCCCTTCCTTGTCTTGTAGCCACTGCCATTTTGGACTCCTTTTCCCTGTTCTACCTACCTAACACTTCCTAATTTTAGGCTTCCGTGTAGAGAGGGTAGCTTCCTCCAGGAAGCCCTCTCTGACTGCCTTCTCTAAGATAGCTGGCTCCTGGGGCATCCACTGCCCACTAGGGGATGACTGCCCTGAGTACTAAGGAAGTTGTATCCTATAGGTCTGTCTCCAGGTTCTCTGAGCGAGAGGGTGGGATGTGGGAGAGATGAGATAGAGAACAGGTGTCACTGATCTTCTTCTGGGTTAGGTGAGGGAAAAGGACAAGGTCAGGTCTCCCTCTGCCCAGCCTCTTCACTGGCCATGACCCTCAGATCTTCGATCAGTACCTCCTGTTGGGAAACCACACGCTGGGACTGCCTGGAGGTGAGGAAGGCGGGGGCTATTTGCTTCCCCCGGGACACTTCGTCCAACCCCACCTCTGTCTGACCCCACTCCAGCTCCTCAGACCTGGGGCTTTGAACAGAGAGGTATGAAGGTATGAAGTGACATCTTGGTACCATTTTTCTCTGGCTGGTCCCAAGCCCCCTGGGGGCCCTGCCCAATCCTTCCCAACATGGAGGACTCAGGGGAAAACATGGTGTGTGCAAGATGAGGCTGATGGTGTTACTGGCCCATCACCCCCACTTAGAGATGAGGGACTGAGACCTCCAGAGCTTGGTCCAGCCAGAGCTGAAGGCTTGTGGCCCCACTGGGGCAGGATAAGACCTAGCCTCCTCCTTCTCCACTCTTTCAGGCCCTTCCACCGGCAAAGCAGGGGAGGGTTTTGGAGATGGGGAGGAGAATGGGGCAGGGCATGCAGACGGGGAGGAGGGCTGGGTCCTGGAGTCGGGATGGTTCCTGTGGACACTGGACACTCAACTCCCACATTCCTGGCTATTCCGAAAAGATTCAGTCCTCCTTCCTTCTGGCCTTCCCCAGCAGTGGGGAGAGGGCAGTACCTGGGCCTGAGCTGGCTGCCTGGGGGCCCCTGCAGGGAGAGACTGAGGTCTAGACTACAGGGGGTGCCCAAGACACCTGTCCAAGGTACCTCTCTGGGGGGCTCCTTCTGATTCTCATAAACAGGAAGTCCACCCGCCTGAAAGGTTGTTACTGTACCAAGAAAGACACCGGGATTCTTGGCCTCCAGAGGAGAAGAATTCCATCCAGGGCCAGAGAAGAGGCTTGATCATTCAGAGCTTTTGTGTAATAAAGTTTTATTAAAGTATAAAAGAGAGAAAGCTTCTGACATAGACATCAGAAGAGGGCAGAAAGAGTGCCCCTCTGCTAGTCTTTAGCCGGATGTTACATAGCTACTAGCAGTCTGCTAATTAGAGAAGGGAAATGTCTCAAAACTCAGAGAATGGCACTAGGCCCCTCACACACAACATGCATTGAGATAACATTGGCAAGAGCTGAGTCATCCCGGACAGTAAAACGATTGACCTGAATCTTGAAGAAAGGCAGATTTCCAAACAAAGATATAGTTTCATTAACATAGATTAGGAAAACAATGTATGAGTATAACATACTGGTTTGTCAAGTTGGTTCTGAGCCTTTAGGCGAACTGACTTGAAGACAGAGTCTAGGGTAAAAACATAATACATTAACATAGCTTAAGACAAACATTTGGAGAAGGCAATGGCACCCCACTCCAGTACTCTTGCCTGGAGAATCCCATGGACAGAGGAGCCTGGTGGGCTGCAGTCCATGGGGTCGCGAAGAGTCGGATAGACTGAGCGACTTCAGTTTCCCTTTTCCCTTCCATGCATTGAAGAAGGAAATGGCAGCCCACTCCAGTGTTCTTGCCTGGAGAATCCCAGGGATGGCAGAGCCTGGTGGGCTGCCGTCTATGGGGTCGCACAGAGTCAGTACGACTGAAGCGACTTAGCAGCAGTAGCAGCAGCAGCAAGACAAACATTTCCATAAGAAAAATGTATTGGTTAGCTCAAAGTTTGAGAAAAGTTAGCTCAAGCTTTGAGAAAAGTTAAGTTCATATGGAACCACGTGTTATTATGGCAACACGGAATTCTAAGATTTTTTTCTTTTTAAATTTGTATAGAGAAGGGGGAAAAAATATATAACACTAATTTGTTTCCTCCTGCCACTTAAGAGAGAGATAAAAATGTGACACTGCAGCCTATTTCCTCCTTTTGGAGACCTCTGGTCTTCTTGCCTGTTACCCTCTCACCCCAACTCCCCCTCCCTGTCAACAGGCCCCTGTGTATGCAAACACTAGACTCTGGAGGCCCAGCAGCCCTTGACCCCTCAAGCTGATTTCTGTTAACGTGGCCAGAAGGGAAAGAGGCAGATGGAAATGGCCTGAGATGAGGGAGAGGCCTGGGGGGGTGTGAGCACAAGAGGAGAAAAGCCCAGAAAGGCTGAAAGGAAGAAGGCCAGAACAGGTCTGAGACATAGTAAGTGCTCAATAAATCTTCTGACTTGAGGTCAGAGATGGAGGAAAGGGCTGCTCTGGGGAGAGCGGCACAGCTGGGAGAGAGGCTCGATGTTCCCAGCCCAGGGTCCCTGAGTCCTGGCACATAGTAGGTGGTGAATAAATATCTGAGATGATGTTTAGGATAGACGAGAAGGGAGTGTCCTTGGGAGGGCAGTACTATTGGAGGCAGGGAATAGGGGGCTCTCCTGGCCTGGCTGCTCCCTGTGGGTGGACAGCCCCTGAGAATCGACATCCCAGTGTCCCTTTCTGGCCCCCACCCCGCCCTCTGGCCGGCTGGGCCAGGCCACTGTCCCAAGGCCTTTTATTTTTAAAATCCCTGCGGTGTTCTCACCCCAGACCAAAGGAGCAGTGCCAGCCACAGATCTGCCTGTGGCCTGGGCTCGACTCCTCAGCAATCACTGCGGGGAGTGGCAGCATCTGCTGGATCGAAGTTTTGAAGCCCTCATTCACCTTTGGAGGCCAGAAATTGTTGTAGCCATGCGTTCTGGGAAACAAACTCACTCAGAAGGACAATGCAGATAGTGGAGTGCAGTTTATTACACCAGCGGGCCCAAGGCAGATTCTCCTCTTAGCCAAGGACCCTGACCAGCATTTGTGAAAATCTTTTATACCCCATTTGTATGTGTCTGAACCCACCACTCCAAATTTCTTGAGACTTACATAAACCAAGGAAAATACAATCCCAATAATCCCATCATTCATGTGCTATGTACTTATGTGTTTAAACAGTCAAGCAATTAGCCAATAAACCCGAGGTTACACTCCAATAGATACAGAAAAATTTATGGCCTGTCTAGAGGAAGGGGTGATTAGTGTATGTTTTTTCTTAGGCGATGAGTAACCTAGAAACGATCTTCAAGGTTCCCCTGTCTGGAGGGGGTCTTATCCTTCTGTTGTCATTTTCATAGGCACTAAACACAGAGTTCAAAGTTTATTGGAAAGGTGGCCGAGCATGATCATCATGAACAGGCCTAAGATGGAGTCCAGGCCCTATGAATTCCTTCTTCAAAATCACGATGATTGTGACATTTCTTGTTATTAATATGGAAGGAGATGTTTTCATTTCACAATTACCATGCACATAGTGTCCTCAAGAGCTAAAGGTGAGTCCTCACTTATCTACATTTTTTCGTGAATATGCAGAATGGAACTCCTGAATAGGTGACCGTCTAGCTATTGTACTGGGGGCTTAGACACTCAAGTCTAAAAGGTAAGGCTGTTTGTTTGGCTCAAGGTTACTGAGACAGGACATAGTCTCGCCAAGCAGCTTCCATGATCTTACAATGGGGATAAAAGCGCATGATGTCAGCACAAAAATCAGGAGTAAAATGTCAGCAAACAGAGTCCACGTTAAAAAATATAGCACAGCCAAGAAGGATTTAATAGAGGAATTCAACCATGGTTCAGTGTTAGAATTCTATCATCTAAAGACCAACACTTTAACAGGGAAACACTGACGCCTTCCACCAAGATTAAGAAGAGGCACTGGTGAAGAATACCAAGTATCTCCACTATGATTTATGTATTTGTTTTTAAATTTAAAACAATTTTTCACTGCACTGGGTCTTCACTGAGCCATGAAGGCTCTTCGTTTTGGGGTGTGGGCTTTCTCTGGTTGTAGTACTCTGGCTTAGCTGCTCTTGGAATGTGGAGTCTTGGTTCCCTGCCCAGGGGTTGAACATGCATCCCCTGCATTGGAAGGTGGACTCCTAACCACTGGACTACCAGGGAAGTCCCCCTCTATGACGATTTAAATGGCACTGAAGTGTTAGCTAAGGAAATTAGACCTGGGACAGTAATTAGAAGAATTGGAAATGAAGAAGTAAAACTATCTCTATTTGTAGATAATTTGATGGTACATTTGGAAAATCCTATGCAAGAAGACTAGTTAGGATATCTGTAAGGGAGCTGGATATTGAATTAACTTCCAAGAATTAACAGCCTTCATTTTACAAAAGCAACAACCAGGTAAGGATATAGCATAGCAGAAGAAAAAAATCTCCATTTAAAACAACAGCAGAAGTAGAAATTCTTAGAAATAGCAAGAAATATTTAGAAGTCTTTAAGGAAAAAAACTTAAAACTCAGAACCAAGACTGGACTTGAGCAAATGCAAACTCATTCCTTAGTACTGGATAGTATCTTAACAAAATGGACATATCACTTTCCCTAAGTTAATTGGTAAATTTAAGGCAACCCAGTAAAAAGGCGTAATCAACAAAACATAAGTAGATGCTTTTCTGGAATTTTGCTTTTTTTCTATGATCCAGTGGTTGTTGGCAATTTGATCTCTGGTTCCTCTGCCTTTACTAAACCCAGCTTGAACATCTGGAAGTTCATAGTTCACATACTGTTGAAGCCTGGCCTGGAAAATTTTGAGCATTACTTTGCTAACATGTGAGCTAAGTGCAATTGTGCTGTAGTTTGAACATTCCTTGGCATTGCCTTTCTTTGGAACTGGAATGAAAACTGACCTTTTCCATCCTGTGGCCACTGCTGAGTTTTCCAAATTTGCTGGCATATTGAGTGCAGCACTTCCACAGTATCATCTTTCAGGATTTGAAATAGCTGGAATTTTATCACCTCCACTAGCGTTGTTCTTAGTGATGCTCTCTAAGGCCCACTTGACTTCACATTCCAGGATGTCTGGCTCTAGGTGAGTGATCACACCATCGTGATTATCTGGGTCATGAAGATCTTTTTTGTGTAGTTCTTCTGTGTATTCTTGCCACCTCTTCATAGTATCTTCTGCTTCTGTTAGGTCCAGACCATTTCTGTCCTTTATCAAGCCCATCTTTGCATGAAATGTTCCCTTGGTATCTCTAATTTTCTTGAAGAGCTCTCTAGTCTTTCCCATTCTGTTGTTTTCCTCTATTTCTTTGCATTGATCATTGAGGAAGGCTTTCTTATCTCTCCTTGCTATTCTTTGGAACTCTGCATTCAGATGCTTATATCTTTCCTTTTCTTCTTTGCCTTTCACTTATCTCCTTTTCTCAACTATTTGTAAGTCCTCTTCAGAAACCCTTTTGCTTTTTTTTTTCATTTCCTTTTCTTGGGGATGGTTTTGATCACTGCCTCCTGTACAATGTCATGAACCTCCATCCATAGTGCTTTAGGCACTCTGTCTATCAGATCTAATCTCTTGAATCTATTTGTCACTTCCACTGTATAATCGTAACAAAGGTCTTTGACATTGACTGTGTAGATTACAACAAACTGGAAAATTCTTAAAGATATGGGAATACCAGACCACTTGACCTGCCTTCTGAGAAATCTGTATGCAGGACAAGAAGCAACAGGTAGAACTGGATGTGAAACAACAGACTGGCTCCAAATTGGGAAAGGAGTACACCAAGGCTATATGTTGTCACCCTGCTTATTTAACTTATATGCAGAGTATATCATGTGAAATGCCAGGCTGGAGGAAGCACAAGCTGGAATCAAGATTGCTGGGAGAAATATCAATAACCTCAGATACACAGACGACACCACCTTTATGGCAGAATCGAAGAAGAAATGAAGAGCCTCTTGATGAGAGTGAAAGAGGAGAGTGAAAAAGCTGACTTAAAAGTCAGCATTCAAAAACTAAGGTCACGGCATCCGGTCCCATCACTCCATGGCAAACAGATGGCAAAACAATGGAAACAGTGACAGATTTAATTTTCTTGGGCTGTAAAATCACTGCAGATGGTGACTGCAGCCATGAAATTAAAAGACATTTGCTCCTTGGAAGAAAAGCTATGACCAACCTAGACAGCATATTAAAAGCAGAGACATTACTTTGCCAACAAAGGTATGTCTAGTTACAATGATGGTTTTTCCAGTAGTCATGTATGGATGTGAGAATTGGACTATAAAGAAAGCTGAGTGCGGAAGAATTGATGCCTTTGAACTGTGGTGTTGGAGAAGACTCTTGAGAATCCCTTGGACTGCAAGGCGATCAAATCAGTCAATCGTAAAGGAAATCAGTCCTGAATGTTCATTGGAAGGATTGATGCTGAAGCTGAAACTCCGATACTTTGGCCACGTGATGCAGAGAACTGAGTCATTTGAAAAGACCCTGATGCTGGGAAAGATTGAACGCAGGAGGAGAAGGAGATGACAGAGGATGAGATAGTTGGATGGTATCACAGATTCGATGGACTTGAGTATGAGCAAGCTCTGGGAGTTGGTGATGGACAGGGAAGCCTGACATGTTGCAGTCCATGGAGTTGCAAAGAGTTGGACCCGGCTGAGTGACCGAGCTGAACTGAACTGAATAAAAAGGCCCATGACTTAAAAGCAAACCAAATGCTTTATTGTGAAATAGTTGTAGATTCTGGGGAGTTGCAAAGTTAGTACAGAGAGGTTGTGAACATAGCTCAGTCATGTCTGACTCTTTGCAACTCCATGGACCATACAGTCCAAGGAATTATCAGACCAGAATACAGAATACAGAATACAGGAGTGGGTAGCCTTTCCCTTCTCTAGGGGATCTTCCCAACCCAGGGATTGAACCCAGGTCTCCTGCATTGCAGGCAGATCCTTACCAGCTGAGCCACCAGGCAAACCCACAGAGAGGTTCAGTGTACCCCTAACCCAGTTTCCTTTAATGACCACAGTTTACATAACATCACAACCAGGAAAGTGACTCTGGTACAATGAGTGTGAATGTCTATGCCATTGCATAAGGTGTGAGTTTGTGTACCTATACACCACCAAGACCAAAAACTGTTCTATTGCCACAAAGATCTATCTATCGCCCCTCTCCTAAGCACTCTTAACTACTGCTACTGCTAAGTCGCTTCAGTCGTGTCCGACTCTGTGTGACCCCATAGACAGCAGCCCACCAGGCTCCCCTGTCCCCGGGATTCTCCAGGCAAGAACACTGGAGTGGGTTGCCATTTCCTTTCTCCAATGCATGAAAGTGAAAAGTGAAAGTGAAGTCGCTCAGTCATGTTCGACTCTTCACGACCCCTTGGACTGCAGCCTACCAGGCTCCTCTGTCCATGAGATTTTCCAGGCAAGAGTACTGGAGTGGGGTGCCATTGCCTTCTCCAACTGGCAACCCCTAATCTGTTAATTTCATATACATCTCTATAATTTTGTAACATTGAAAATGTTATGTAAGTAGAATCATATAGGATGTAAGTTCTCTGTTCCCACTTTCTAAAAGTTTTAAATCATTAGTAGGGATTGAGTTTTGTTAAATGCTTCTTCTGCATCAGTTGTTATGATCACGTGATTTTCTTCTTTGACCTGCTAATATGGTGGCTTAGCTTGGTTTTTGAATATTAAACCAACTTTGCATCCTTAGAATAAAATTCTGTTTGGTCAAGTTGTAGAATTCTTATATATTGCTGAATTCTATTTGCTAATATTTTGTGACATATTTCCCCCTATCTATTCATGAGGGATATTGGTCTGCAGTTTTCTCCTTTTTGTGCTGTTTTTTTTTTTTTTTGGTATCAGAGTAATACTGATCTCATAAAATGAGTTGAGAAAAGTTTCCTCCTCTTGTATTTTTTTGGAAGTGTGCAATTGATGTTGTTTTTAAAAATTTATTTATTATTTTAATTGGAGGCTAATTATTTTACAATATTGTAGTGGTTTTTGCCATGCACTGACATGAATCAGCCACGGGTGTACATGTGTTCCCCATCCTGAACCTCCCTCTCACTTCCCTCCTCATCACATCCCCAGGGTCATCCCAGTGCACCAGCCCTGAGCACCCTGTCTCATACATAAAACCTGGACTGGCAATCTATTTCACGTATGATAATATACATGTTCAATTGACATTAATTTTTAAAATATTTAGTGTAATTCTGTGAAACCAGCTGAGCCTGGATATTTCTTTTTTAGAAGTTTAAAAAATATAAGTTGAATTTCTTTATAAGTTATAGGATTATTCAAATTATCTCCTTCATATTGGTGAAATGTGGTAGTTTATGCAGTTCAAAGAACTGGTCCTGTTCAAATAAAATTTCAAATTTATGTACATTGAGTTGTTCATATTTCTTATGCTTTTATATCTGCTGGACCTGTAGTTGTATCCCTTAATTTCTGATATTGGCAATTTAGTCTTTTCCTCTTCAGTCTTGCTTGAGATTTGTCAATTTTATTGATCTTTTAAAAGAATAAACTTTCTGTTTCACTGATCCTACTCCCCCATTGGGTGTCTGTTTCTAATCTCATTAATCTATGCCCTTTATCATTTCCTTCTTTCTGCTTGCTTTGGTTTTTTAAATTATTTAATTAATGGCTGTGCTGAGCCTTCTGTGATTATAATTTCAGTGTGTCTGCCCTCTGATGCCCTCTTGCAACACCTACCGTCTTACTTGGGTTTCTCTTACCTTGGACGAGGGATATCTCCTCACTGCCGCCCCTCCCGACCTTGAACGTGGAATAGCTCCTCTAGGCCCTCCCCCGCGCAGCCGCTGCGCCTTGGACTTGAGGCTGCTCCTCCCCGCCCCTGCCCTTGACCTCGGACATGGGGTAGCTCCTCTCCACCACACTATGTGCGTGGATCCCAGCCGCCCACGCTCTGTGCGCTGGCGCAGCCAGCCAGGCTTCTTTAACTCAGTGAAATAAGCCATGCCCATGTGGCCACCCAAGAGGGACGGATCATGGTGGAGAGGTCTGACAGAACGTGGTCCACTGGAGAAGGGAATGGCAAGCCACTTCAGTATTCTTGCCTTGAGAACCCCATGAACAGTATGAAAAGGCAAAATGATAGGATACTGAAAGAGGAACTCCCCAGGTTGGTAGGTGCCCAATATGCTACTGGAGATTAGTGGAGAAATAACTCCAGAAGAATGAAGGGATGGAGCCAAAGCAAAAACAATACCCAGCTGTGGATGTGACTGGTGATAGAAGCAAGATCCAATGCTGTAAAGAGCAATATTGCATAGGAACCTGGAATGTCAGGTCCATGAATCAAGGCAAATTGGAAGTGGTCAAACAGGAGGTGGCAAGAGTGAACATCGACATTCTAAGAATCAGTGAACTGAAATGGACTGGAATGGGTGAATTTAACTCAGATGACCATTATATCTACTACTGCAGGCAGGAATCCCTCAGAAGAAATGGAGTAGCCATCATGGTCAACAGAAGAGTCCAAAATGCAGTACTTGGAGGCAATCTCAAAAACAACAGAATGATCTCTGTTCATCTCCAAGGCAAACCATTCAATATCACAGTTATCCAGGGCTATGTATGCCCCAACAAGTAAAGAAGCTGAAGTTGAACGGTTCTGTGAAAACCTACAACACCTTTTAGAACTAACACCCCAAAAAGATGTCCTTTTCATTATAGAGGACTGGAATGCAAAAGTAGGAAGTCAAGAAACACCTGGAGTAACAGGTGTTTGGCCTTGGAATACGGAATGAAGCAGGGCAATGAAGAGTAGAGTTTTGCCAAGAAAATGCACTGCATAGGAAACACCCTCTTCCAACAACACAAGAGAAGACATTACACATGGACATCACCAGATGGTCAACAGTGAAATCAGACTGATTATATTCTTTGCAGTCAAAGATGGAGAAGCTCTATAAAGTCAACAAAAACAAGACCAGGAGCTGACTGTGGCTCAGATCATGAACTCCTTATTGCCAAATTCAGATTTAAATTGAAGAACATAGAAAAAACCACTAGACCATTCAGGTATGACCTAAATCAAATCCCTTATGATTATACAGTGGAAGTGAGAAATAGATTTAAGGGTCTAGATCTGATAGATAGAGTGCCTGATGAACTCTGGACGGAGGTTTGTGACATTGTACAGGAGACAGGGAGCAAGACCATCCCCATGGAAAAGAAATGCAAAAAAGCAAAATGGCTGTCTGGGAAGGCCTTACAAATAGCTGTGAAAAGAGAAGCGAAAAGCAAAGGAGAAAAGGAAAGACATAAGCATCTGAATGCAGAGTTCCAAAGAATAGCAAGAAGAGATAAAGAAGTCTTGCTCAGGGATCAATGCAAAGAAAGAGAGGAAAAGAACAGAATGGGAAAGACTGAGACCTCTTCAAGAAAATTAGAGATACCAAGGGAACATTTCATGCAAGATGGGCTCGATAAAGGACAGAAATGGTATGGACCTAACAGAAGCAGAAGATAGTAAGAAGAGGTGGCAAGAATACACAGAGTTGAGTTGAGTTGAGTT
>SJXQ01004589.1:163130-299620 GCA_006408695.1 Aepyceros melampus | reverse complement strand
GCAGAAGAATTGATGCTTTTGAACTGTGGTGTTGGAGAAGACTCTTGAGAGTCCCTTGGACTGCAAGGAGATCCAACCAGTCCATTCTGAAGGAGATCAACCCTGGGATTTCTTTGGAAGGAATGATGCTAAAACTGAAGCTCCAGTACCTAGGCCACCTCATGCAAAGAGTTGACTCATTGGAAAAGACCCTGATGCTGGGAGGGATTGGGGGCAGGAGGAGAAGGGGACGACCGAGGATGAGGTGGCTGAATGGCATCAATGGACATGAGTCTGAGTGAACTCTGGGAGTTGGTGATGGACAGGGAAGCGTGCCGTGTTACGATTCATGGGGTCGCAAAGGGTCGGACACGACTGAGCGACTGAACTGAACTCAACTGAACCTCTTAGCTGAGGGAAAGGGACCCCAAACTGGAGATTCAGATTTCTTCAAAGAGGGTGTGTGGTCTGAGAGTTCAACCAAAGCTACCCCAGATATGGTCCATAAGAGGTACTCAGAAGTAGCCCCTGGTTGATGAAAGTGTACCCTGAGAATGTAGCTGGAACTTCCAGACTTCCACGCTGAATAACAAATAGAAGCCTGGAACCTGGAGGGAAGTATCAGCCTGGCACCATCAACTTATAGTATCCCTCTAGTGCCCTCTATTGGCAAAGCTGAGCATCACACCAGCAGCAAAGGGAAAATGTTTACAGGGTCCAGTTCATTTTCCCAAAGCAGGGCAGAGAAGGGTGGATTCAGAGCCGAAAGACAATAAAATGATCACTGACACAAGCTTCAAAGAAAAATTAAAGAATGGAAATTCATATACAGTATAATATAAAATTAATATAATACAGAAGTACTGTGCTTAGTCACTCAGTCATGTCTGACTCTTTGCGATCCTATGGACTGTAGCCCACCAGGCTCCTCTATCCATTGGGATTCTCCAGGCAAGAATACTGAAATGGACTGCCATTCTCTTTTCCAGGGTATCTTCCCAACCCAGGCACTGAACCCCGGTCTCCCCACTGCGAGCAAATTCTTTACCATCTGAGCCACCAGGGAAGCCCCACAGAAGTACTAAGGCCAGTTAATCCATCCTATTTCTAAAAGAAAATTGTAAAAGTCTTTTTGACTTTTTTTTTAATAAACCAACAAAAATTTTAAAACAGAGCCTTGCAAAAAGTAATACAGCTTGGTTCCAATTAATTACAGGTTATTAAATCCCAGGAGTTAAATACATTGCTTTTTCTTTTTTTTCTCTTTGAAATCTAATAAAAAGGAAGGTTTATGTAACCTGAAGTGAGGAGTATGGAATATCTGAAATATTATCAGAATTGTCCCAGATGACCCTAACCAAAACCTGCAATAGGACATATTTTTCACACAGTAGAGTTACTTCTTTACTGCTTTTCAGAGTAATAAAGAGATGATGTATGTGAGCAGGCTCAGTCGCTCAGTCATTTCCAACTCTTTTGCAACCCCATGGACTGTAGCCCACCAGGCTCCTCTGTCCATGGAATTCTCCAGGCAAGAACACTGGGTTGTCATTTTCTCCTCCAGGGTATGTTCCAAGCCCAAGGATTGAACCCCTGTCCCCCGCTTTGGCAGGTGAGTCTTTACCACTGAGCCGCCTGAGAAGCCCCAAGAGATGATATAGAAGGCTAAAAATGAACAATGGGAAATAGAAATACAGAAATCTATTTAATTTTGGGAAGTAAACAATCATAATTTCACGTAATAGAATGAATGAATAAAATACATTTATATTCCAAGAAGGGACCAGTCAAACTTTCCTCTTAGACACTGGGTATAGGACAGAGACCCTTAGAGGATGAGAGAGCCATGCGTTGGGCTCGATTCCCTGAAATCTGGGCAACATAACCCATGCCTGCCCAGGATCTGTGTTACTTTGCCTAAACTGTTTCATTACCAACGTGGATTCAGATGTTGTCAATCCAGTTCTGCATAGAGATGGTTTCATTTTTCAGGATGTGTAATCTGGAATCATGAAAGCGGTTGACAAGATAGGCATTTCATTCTAGAGTTGAAAGGCAGGAAGAACGCTGAGAACTCTGCTGAAATGACAAGCTGAAAAAGCTTTGCTAATGCAATTCATATTGAGTAACAAACTCTCTTAAATATACAAATGTCAAAATATTGTCAGGCAGAAATTTGTTTCCAAGTGATACAATAGTATTTGAGAACTGACAGGCGGTGGGGCTCTGGACATCACAGCACTGACATCAGGGGTATCGAATTCTGGTTGTATTTTTCCGCAGACTTTGACAGCAAGGGCCATGACATCTGTGACATGGCTTGCCTGTTAGGTTTCTCTTCAGTTCAGAATCAGCACCACTCATCATTATTGTGTTCTTTCTTCCTTATCACCTTAATATCTGAAGATTTCTTTGCCTTGGACAACCTCCAGACACAGACCACTGGATTTTACTAAGAAATCGGCAGCACCCTCTGGAACTGCTTATTTTTTCTGGCAGAAAGGCACCCATGATGCATTGCTTCCTCTCACAGAGCTAATTAATTGCAGTGCCTGCACCATAGGACTCATCTTGAAAGGACAGGTCACTGAAAGAAAGTTGTTCTTTCCCTTGGGGGAGCATCTGGGAGCAATATTCCTACATGTCGAATCTGTTAGCTCCTGTCTCAACCACACCAAGACACCTGGCCACCAGATTCACACATCAGCTTGCCAAAGCTCATCAGCTCATCGACAGCACAGAGGGCCTTTAGATTGGGGTGGCCCAAAGTGGAATGCTCACCAGAGAAAATATCACGTTCTATCCTTTTTCACTGAACAGTGATTATCAGAGAAAGCTGAGCAGCCAGTGCTTGTTATTTTCCTTAGTGTCTGGTAAACACTCGTCTGGTCCCAGATCAATTTGTTGAGCATCTATTGTAAAAGTGAACTCAGATCATATTTCTTAAGTACTCCTCAGACTTTCTTGGGCACCCAGATATGTTTTTCTCAAGGTAAATAGAGGCCACCTTAGTCATCCCTGAGCATTTATTTCTGATGAGATTCATTACATAGCTTAGGAAGAATTGTTTAATGCTTAGATAATGTGCTGGAGATTTTTTAATGAGGCTCAGGTACTTTAGCTATTGCTCAAGAATGCACTACGGTTTCAATTCAAACCAGACTGCACTCATCAACACGTGTTCCTTTGATGAATTATTATTTATCTGAACTGACAAAGCAGTGTGATTTTTCCATCAGTCATCAAATCTGCCCTTACACAGTTGGCAATAAATGTTTATTTTCTTCAGTAAGAATGATCTAAATATGCTTGCAACCTTCTGTTTGTTATGATGTTTTTATAACAATGGTAAGTTCTTTAAAAAAAAAAATGATTCAAACATGACACAGCTCTTCATTGGGTTCAAAATTAGGGAAGTCTCATTTTTGCAATTTTACTCCTATGACACTCACCAAGTACCTAATGATGTCAGAGTGCTCTATCTCAACAGCTACTCAAGGCTCAAACACACTAAAGGAAATTTAAAAAGATAAGAAAAAAAGAATATCCTGGCCATTGATGGAAACAAGATGCAATAGATCTGCTCTCAATGAACACGGCTGTATGGGAAACCTGTGGAATATCAGGCTGATGTCTACAAATGCTCCTTATAAGGGCGATAATGAAGAAAAAGCTGATGAACACTGACATATGCCTCTCTCAAATTGCAAATACTACAACACAGGTTGCTATCACATCTTTCCACAGTGTAAAACCCCTCAACATTTCCCTATTACAGACAATTTCTTATTAAATAACAAACTCATTAGTCTAATATCCAAGGCTCCCTATGCTTTCAAAACAATCCACTTCTATAGTGTTCTTTTTCAGCCCCATCTTATAACCCTCCTGTTTCAGAAAACTAACCTCATCATTTCTTAAATTTCCTTGCCCCTCTGCCTTTATTTACACTGGTCCCTCCATCTGAGAACACGTTCACTCTTTCTTTAACTCTCTGTTCCATTTCTCCTCCCAAATTTTATCTTTCAAGGCCTGGTTCAAGCATCACTTCTTCAAGGTTCCCCACACTCATGAGAGTAATCTAAGAGATCAGCTTCCCTTTGAACATCTAACCAGTCAGTAATGCTTACTTTCACTTTACTTGGAATTAAAATTATTTAGGGCTCTCACAACTAGCAGTTAAGTTGTGAAAAAAAAGAATTGTTTTACAGAATTCTGTAAGCCCCGATGATCTAACATAGTATTTTGAACATAATAAATACTCAGTTTTTTTCAACTGAAAGAAATCCTTCATTGCTTTTTTTGGAAGGAAAGTATACTTTTTGTCACATCTTGATCCCTGGGTCAGTATGGCAGTTTGCTTGAGTCCTTAACGAACTGTTGCTTTCTCATAAGTGGTGATGATGACAAACTATTGGTTATGTTATTGTGGCTATCTAAAGTTCTCTAAAGTAATATACAATCGGCGCTGTCTCAGGGAGATAGGTACTTGCACTGCTCCATGCCCTCTTGGTTATCCAGGTGTTTTCTATTTCTTCCAGTGCCAGAGTGGCTTGTGTTGAATCTGGAAAGACAGATGCCTTAGCAATTGCTAATAGACTTCTTAATGCATGGATGATGACAGTATGGTAATAACTTCTTGAGTTCCTTTGATTAGTGATAGTTTCCTGACCAGTTTCAGTTAAGAGGCTAGCCTTCCAGGGGAGCTTTTCTGCAGCAGATCAAGTAAACAGCAAGCACATTCTGCATGCTGAATCAGTTGGAGTAGTTGGTCAATGACTCAGAAGAAAGAAATACTTCTTTCTGATTTTCAAGATGTCTGAAGCTTAGATATGGGAAAAAACATCACTTTAAAAAGTCTTTTTGAAATCACACAGTTTAGGACTGCAGAGCTGGAATACCAATCTGATTTCAGAGATGTTTATCTTTGGTCATGCTATCCACACATAACACTCTTTTCCCAGTCTCCTCATACTCTGCCATTCTTTCCCTCCAAAAGGCTTTCCCTGTTGGTCGGATGTAAAAGTATGTACTTTGTCAGTGGGGAAAGTGCAAAGGACATGAATGGGCCCCAAATTTCTAAAGATAGTCAGCCCTGAAAATCCTCTACATGGCATAACCACTAGTCTTAGCTAGGAGAAAAGGAAGAAATGCAATGTTCTTCTTTGATATATTTGGTCTATTAATTGTCAAATTATGGGATGAATTTATCAGGAAAATGGGTCAGGCATCATCTCTAGACACTGGATCAACGTTCTCTGGTACTCACTGATATAAATGGACCTAAATGTCAATCAACAGATGAATGGAAGATGTGGTGTATAAATACATATACATATGTGTGTATACATATATAAAATATTAGTCATAAGAATGAAATAATGCCATTTGCAGCAACATGGATGGACCTAGAGATTACTTAAGTGAAGTATAATAAGTGAAGTCAGCCAGAAAAAGATAAATATCATATCTATCATTTATATGTGGAATATAAAAAAATGATACAAATGAACTTATTTTAAAAACAGAAATAGACTCACAGACAGAAACAAACTTTCAGTTACCAAAGGGAATTGGTGTGAGGAGAGATAAATAAGGAATTTGGGATTAACACATATGTACTACTCTATATAAGCGTATCACCCTGGTGGCTCAGATGGTAAAGAATCTGCCTGCAATGCAAGAGACCCAGGGTCAATCCTTGGGTTGGGAAGATCCCCTGGAGAAGAAATGGCAATGCACTCCAGTATTCTTGTCTGGAGAATTCCATGGACAGAGGAGCCTGGCAGGCTACAGTTCATGGGGTCACAACTGAGCGACTAACGCACACACATATATTAAATAGGTGAATTACATGGACCTACTTATAGCACAGGGAACTGTATTCCATATCTTGTAATAATCTATAATGGAAAAGAACCTGAAAAACATATATGCATAACAACTACTTTGTTGTATACTTGAAACTAACACATTATGAATTAAATATAATTTTAAAAAGAATAGGATGTCAAGATGAGACCTGCCATCATTTTTTAATTGGATCCATTCCTTTTTCATAATAGCTGGATTATGCCAATATTTATTTTCAAAGTTCTTTTCATTCTCAGTGTAATTCTTCCATTTATAATTTATTTTAACATTCACAAAACTATTCCTAAAAGTAAACTTTATTGAAATATATAATTAAAGACATAAATTTGCTCAACTATTATACCCATTGTGCATTTCTGTGTGTTGATTGCAGTCTTCTAGGAAAAAAAAAGCCTTGCGGAGGGTAATATATGAAATCCAACCCACCCCCCAAACTGCCTTTGTTCTTCACTACTGGAAAAGAGTCCCTTTCCCATTTCCTGTGATGGGGGGAAAAAATAAAGATAAAATACATGGTGGTGTTTTTGTTAACTGTATTAGAGCATCGGTCCCATCACTGTTTCACAGATTAATACTGGGAACGTGATGAATTGTCCATTCCTAATGCCTTCTTCAAGAAGCTCTTAGAAATAATCAGAAACTTGACACTGAGGGAGATGGAAGCAACAAGAAAAACTTGATGTTTATATGAAAGCCATCTTCTTTCATGTCTAATTAGCAACAAAATGGGGTGTACGCTTTCTATCTCTGTAGACACACACAGTGACTCTTTTGTTTGTCTACTTTTGCACAAAACATAGCACATGGTACGCATCTGTTCTTAAAGTTTTCAACCTCTCATGATCTAGAATTGAAACAAGAATATAAAAGTAAAGAGGATTAGTTCCCTCCCAGTGCTCACCAGTGACACTTGATTGCTTAGAGTGACTGCAAAAAGTCTGAACAGATCTTAGTATAAAATCTACTTCTATTATATATGAATGCACACCCATACTACTGACATTATATATACCCCCTCTCACACTCTCTCTCTCTATATATAGGTATATATGTATAATTTATGCCTAAAATTAAAGATAACTCTCAGATAACATATTTAATTACTAGAATACTCCATAAACTGATCATTTTAAAGAGAATTTGACTTCTAATATTTTTATTCATATTTAAATTATATTTTACTATAAAAGTTTATAGTATTTCTCATTTCACCAATGGAAAATTTGTATATTAGTGAGGATTTCTGATTTTACCCAACAGAACATAGAAAACTGCCACATCCTAATAGGGGGGCTGAGTAAACAAGTGATTTGTTCATTTGTTTATCTGTTAAGTTCTTTGCCTCACTTCTGTTTACAGATGACTGTGAATAGACTTACAAAAATAAAAACAGTAAAAAGATGAAAGTAAATATAACTGAGAATAGATTATGTAAGGCCAAACTTCAATAAATATCACAAGGGTTCTAAGAGCTTATACATTTCTACATAATCTAACCTTAATTCCTTGTCAGTTGTTGTGTTTTGTTTTGTTTGTTTGTTTGTTTTGAGTAGAAACAACAGGAGATAAAATGAGTTATATAATCTTTTTGGTAATAATGAAGACAATACTGATGTGTACTCCTCAACACCCCAGTTTTGAAAGAAGTTTGCCTTCTGAGTGTGCTCAGTAAAATTCACAATAATCAGTGTGCTCTGTCAGCTGTGAGAGATACATTGACATAAAATTTACATTTACATAGATATAAATACACACACACAAGACTTTGAAATATCCAAACTAAGGTTAAACTGAAATTTAACATAACAAGGCAAATCTATGATGTTATAGGGTATATTAAGAGGAATCCTAACAACATATTTTGTTCACCTCGGAAAACCACTATATGACTAGAAAGGGGATGTTCCTCCTGTACTAACTCAAGAGAAAGCGAAAGACACAGAAGATGGGACAGGATTATCCAGCATCACCCTGGAAGGAGAAAAACTTTGGCCTTGAATTACAGAGAAATGAATATTTTATTGGCCAGGACAATGCACTAGACCCTAAGCCCTGAAAGAGTTCCTCTTAAAATTGTCCATCTCTCGTGGTTCTGCTTCATGTGTTTTTTTTTAAGCAAACTTAAAGATGGCAGGAAAAGACCTCAGATGAAGGACAATGGCATTCCACATTAGGGTTCTGACTTTCAGAAGTTTGAGCAGAGTGAATTGGCTTCACTGAGTCTGGTCAAACCTGGAACCCTGACAACGTAGTGAGAATTTCTGTAGAAAGTCGTCTTGGCTTCTCCCAGAGACACTCAACCTCATCTGCTGCTGCTGCTAAGTTGTTTCAGTCGTGGCCGACCCTGTGCGACCCCACAGATGGCAGCGCACCAGGCTCCCCCGTCCCCAGGATTCCCCAGGCCTCCCTCTCCACAAATATTGTTAGAAAGAAACAAATCACTTCATCAAAGAAAAAAAATTCCTAGTGCTAAATCTGAGCAATTTTTCAGGTAATATTTTGGAAGTGTACTCTTGCCTAAGTAGTAGATGACATCTGGAAACATAGTCAGGTGGCTGATAGTTTCACAGTATACGTTGATAATAACTGAGAACATGCCACGAAAGCTTAGGGAATAATAATTCTGAATGGGGTAAGACACTGTCATCTGAGTGGTACTGCTTTTGAGTGGTCTGCTCTGATGCATGCAGAGAAATTTGAGGGCCCAGGGAATCACCTTCAAACCACCCTCTGAAGGGTCACAGCCCTTCCTCAGCAGGGCTTTGAGAAAGGGGCTGGAGGCCACCCAATTTCATTCTCTGTAGAGAGTCAAAGTCTGAATGGAGAGTAGAAGGTCCCCATCCTGAGTGGATTGGTTGAAGGAGCAGCCTACACATCAGGATTTGGGAAGGGGCTATTATTTAGTTTTAGATCCTTTTGTGGAAATAAGCCTAACCAGGATCCCTGCCTCAAAGAACTATTCAACTGCCTCCACTGAAAAGATAATGGATAGAAAAGTACGGATTTTCCGCAAGCAACTGTCCTAAGTCAGTCTTTTTTTTTTTTTTTTTTTAAGATTTTTTGATGTGGACCATTTTTAAAGTCTTTATTAAATTTTTTACAACACTGCTTCTGGCTTATGTTTTGGATTTTTGGCCATGAAGCATGTGGGATCTCACCTTTCTAACCAGGAATCAAACCCACACCCTTTGCATTGGAGGTGAAGTTGTAAACACTGGACCATCATAGAAGTCCCTGTGTTTAGTCTGTTGTAGCAAATAAGTAATGGATGAATCAGCTCCTTAAGATCTCCACCAAGATGGGTTTTACCTAGAAATTTTTCAAAGCAGAATTACCACATAACTAGCCCAGGTCCCCGTTTCTTTGTGCCTATGAAGACACAACCAAGACACATGGTCATGGGGCATCAATGTACAAGTTACAGAAATAAAAGGTATTTATTTAGTCCAGTATTGTAAATTTACATTAAAATTACTCTTTGTTGGGCTGTTTTTAATTCACTGACTTCATTAGGCATCTTACTAATTACTATGAACAAGTCACATTTCACATTAATGGTAGTCATTACAGATTAATACCAAACTCTTCTTTCTTGTTCATAGTCTTGGTGCCCTTTGTTGATGAGGGATTAACAATCTTGAACTTTAATTTCTTAGAAATAAGAAAATAATTTTATATAAAATGCAGGTAAGGATAAAATTTTAAATCACCCATAATTGCGACACCCAGAATAACATTTTGGTGTATAATTTTATCCTCCAGATTATAAAACAAAATGCTATAACACATATAAAGAGCAAAAAGAGAAAGCCTCTTGGTTTAAACTAGTGATTAAGAGCAGCCCCCAGAGCCTATGGTTGATACTTTATTAGCTCAGTGACAGCTTGCACATACATTGCTAACCTCTCTATATCTTCATTTTCTCATCTCTAAATTAGATGTGTGTTTGCTGTACAAATGGTATCCTTACATGCCATCTCACAAGGTCAAGTCTAAAGTAACTGATGAGAAGAGTAAAGGGCTATTCTATTGTCATTTCCTTCTTTGTATCCTAATTTTATTATTTCTTACTGACTTTAATCTTCCTTCTCTCTTGATTATAAAATTTAATATTAACCAAACCCCTTGAGCATATAATGTAAACTCTTTAAAAAAAAAAACAAAAACATTGTACATGATCATTTGGCAGATTTTTACATTAACAATTCAGGCTCTTCAAAGCCCTTACACAGTTCCATGAAGAAGCTAGAATGCTTATATTTGCTGTCCTTTCTTCCTCTGCTCTCTGCAGTTTGATTTTCTATCTGATTTTACTCCAAATGATACTTTGGAAACTTTTCTCCAGCCACTGCAGGATAGACTTTCCATTTGCTTCTGCAGCTCACAGCAGCTCTGGGGCCAGTCAGCCTGGATAAAGGAGGGGGTGTGAGTGTGTCAGGAAAATGAAGAGACTATTTCAGCAACAGCTTCCTATGACCTGCTGGACGCACCAACAATCAGCTTAGTCACTTATGTAGAGTCAGTTTTAAATGTGACAAAAATATTTGTGAACTGTGGGGAGAGAAACAGAAGGAATAGTATAAAACAATGAGAGAACAGCCTCCAAACAAGCAGACAGTTCTGAAAAATATGGGAAAGTTTTTGTGGGATTCTGGCTACCAGATGCTCGTTGTTCAAAGATCTAGTTACTATGCAATTCGCAGAAGGCTGAAATACCAGGAAATATACTAATAGCATTTGCAGTCTATCCCAAACCAGGAAGCTTGCAAGAGAGCTCCTGGCTGAGCATGTGAGCTCAGCCCTTTGCTTTGTTCCTGCAGCAACCTGATCACTTGCTTAAGTGGAGAAATAGACTGTTTTTCAACTTTGCCTTGAAGTTGTGAAATTCCTGTCATAAAAATAAGAAATTGTATATGAAGCCTCAGGGTCAGATCACCCACTGGTTTCAGGCATTCTCAATAGAGTTATTATGCTTTGGAGCAAAAAGGTGAGGGCAGATTATGGTTTCTTACCTGTATTTGAATTTCCTGATATTTGTTTCCTTGAGAAAGACTCTTATCATTGAAATGTTTAATGAGAGCTGGGTTTTTTTTCCCACAAATCCAATTTTTGAAATAGGAAACTCCAGGATGGAATAGATAGTCACAGAATTTAAAAGTGAGTTTTATATGTTATTTTTTATCTGATGGAAAACACTAATCCAAGAATTCAATTTGTATTTTCATACAAAAGAAGAATTTCATACAATTCTTCTTTTCATACTCCAGTAACATACGTAAATACTGGAAAATACTCACTTTGGCAGAGGTTAATTTAAAAAAAAAAAAAGATAAAAGATCCAATAGCACATGACATCCCACGATATTTTCCTCATTGTTAGTCACATTGTAATTTTGGCTGTGCCCCAGAAACCACAGTCCTCAAGTACAGTTGCTTTTAGACATGTGGAAGAAACACATGCTAAAACAATTAACAAAATTATGACATTTACATTTTTCTCCAGATTGTCAGTCCCTGAGATTCTTCAGCATGTGATTCTATAGGAATCAAAACAATGATCATAAATCAGGCTGACCGTGTTTATCTTTACCTAGCTTTGAAAAAAATGTTAAAAAATAAAGCAGAAGAAAACAGTTTTTCCATAGACTAAGCATACGCCCCTCCCTGCTGGCAGCCAGAATCACACGTGACAATGGCAGGAAGACAGGACATCCAACCCTCTCCTGAGGCCATCAAGAGATAGACAGCCAGCTGCCGTTTGATTACAAGTAGCTCCAAGCTATCTCATTTACCCTACCTTTTCTTGTCCTTCTGTGTTGATCAATTTTAATACTTATTGAATGGAGTATGTAGGATAGCCTGGAATTGCTGACCTTTAAGTTAGAGAATGAAGTGGAACATCAACTTGTCATAGAGTAAGATGTTGCAACAATGGTAAGTGCACCTTCTCTCTCAGCTCACATGGACTAGAACATCTTAGCAATTGGAACAGTGTATATTTGTTTAGACCTCTAATACCAAATCAAGGTATAGGTCTTTGATAATAATTTACCACTGGTTTCATATAACTATAATTCCACAAGCATTTGTTAATCACCTCCTCTGAGCCAAGCACACAGGTACTGTAGGTATAAAGATGAATATGATATGACCCTTGCACTCAATAATTTCAAGATAGCAGAAAGACAACCATACATACGAATGAGTGAGTTTACTGGGATGTGAGTTATAATAAAGCTCACCAAAACATTCTGTGAAACACAGATGAAGAAACACTACAGCTGCAAGTCACAACAGAGCCCATGACCCTGATCACGGCCAAGAAACGTTCTTCGGTAACTGGGCTGCATATTTCCTGTTCGTCCTTCTCGATCTGCTCCTCTTGCCCCAGGAGGTGGCCTCTGAGGGCTGAACCAACAGCCTCTCGGCTAAATATAAGAGGGTGGGAGGAGAAGGCAGTCAAGCTACTTACTCCCCACCAAGACCCTGCTCAGTTTCCATGGATTGGTTGGATCTTTCCTCGAAAGGCCACAGTTTCAGTCAGGTGTCCCTCTCCACCTGTCTCACCACTCCAGCTTCCTGGCCCTACTCCTCCTCCTCCCTTCTGGCCCGGGAGAGGTACTGCACTCTAGCTTGTGGATTCCTAAACTCTGCCTCCAGCTGAGAGAGGGAAGGAAGGAAGAACGGGGGCGGGGGAAGCCTTTTTTATTAAACTTTCCCCAATTACCAGGTTTGAGAACACGGTCTGCTTCCTGCCAGAACTCTTGACTACTTCAGTTGCTACCCTCTTCAGATGCTAACTCTCTTAGCATTTAAGGGATTATGTTCAGTGCAACTCTTAGAGAAACCACATCAGAAGCACAGAGCCAGGCTTTTACTAATCACAAAATGCCCTCAATTAGATACCAATCTAAATAAATCTAGTTCTTATTCAGGAGGACCACATGCCACTAGAACAGGCCTCTCATCAGTCCTGTCCCATGCAAGTCATATTAACTCCCACGTCCCTGCAGTGGGACCAGGTATTAGGCAGAACTCTGGGAGGTGCCCTACTGCCCAGATTCTAGTGTTCACATAACATAGATCTCAATAATTCAATCAAATACTCATCTAATGAAGGGTCAATCCATGAAGGGTTTCTGCAGATGTAATTAATATCCCAAATCAGCTCTCCTTAAAAAAGGGAGGTTACCTAGGTGGATCTGAACAAGTCACACAAGCACTTTAACAGCAGAATCTTTTCTCCCGTTGGTCAAACCAGAAGAAGTCAGATACACACTTCAGCTGGCCTGGCAGAAAGGAAACACGTGTGAGTGGCCTATAGAGGCCACAGGGCAGGGAGCCCAGGGTGGCCCCTAAGACTGAAAGGGGCTCCCAGCCAATGACCAGCAGGAACACCAGAACCTGCATATTCTACACCACAGGAAATGGCTTCTGCTAACCACAGTGAGGACCCCAAGCGCCAGATGGGAACCTCAGCTGGCACCTTGTTTCAGCCTGATGGGGCCCTGAGTGGAGAAGCCAGTCACACGGTGTTAAGACATTGACCTACAGAAACTGTGACATAATAACCTAGAGTTTTTATAAGCACCTTGAATTTTTATAACCTACAATCTGCAAATCTGCAATGCCTCACTGCAGAACTAAAACAGTTCATATTGTGCTTTTGCTTTGTCTCAGGGAAATGAGCTAACCCACACAAACCTTCTTCTCAGACAGATAAACTGTATTCCTTTAAGTGCAAATGCTTGATGAACACATATTATCATCTACCTGCCTTATAAAATAGTACTCAGTACACTGCCTAATATTTAAAGAATCTAATAAATATTTGTTGAATGAAGTATATAGGGACTCGTTTAACTTCTTCATTACTCAGACTGCTTAACTCTGTAAGCATCAATGATTTACTGGACTCTGTGATAGATTGTATCACCAGTTATTGAGGCTTGCTTTCGCTCCCTGGGAAAGGGTTATGCTTCCCTGCTCCTTGGAAATGAGGCTTGACGTATGATTTACAAAAGTCAATAGCAACCAGAAGCAAAGTGGTCACTCCCACGCAGAGCCACACTTTTCCCCTCTGCTGTGGTCACTAGCGTGTTTCCAGGTAGAGGCTGCTCTGCCTGGAATGACTAGGATTCTGCAGAGTAAAGCCCAGTCGATCATAATGGGCAATATGACTGATCAGTCAATTTTTCCTGTTAAAGGCACTGAGGTTCTCGAATATTTGGGCACCATGGCATAAAGTAGCCCATGTTGACTGATCTAGACTCCAACCACACTGATGCCCTCAACAGTCATTAACAAGTGGATATCCATTTTTCTTTGGTCCTAGAGTGGTACATTTTCTTGATTCCTTCCAGTTCTGTTATCTCTGCTGCTGCTGCTAAGTCACTTCAGTTGTGCTGACTCTGTGCAACCCCAGAGACAGCAGCGCACAGGCTGCCCTGTCCCTGGGATTCTCCAGGCAAGAACACTGGAGTGGGTTGCCATCTCCTTCTCCAATGCATGAAAGTGAAAAGTCAAAGTGAAGTCGCTCAGTCGTGTCCGAATCTTAGTGACCCTATGGACTGCAGCCTACCAGGATCCTCCATCCATGGGATTTTCCAGGCAAGAGTACTAGAGGGGGTTGCCATTGACTTCTCTGTCTGTTATCTCTAAATGTCTCCTTTTAAAGCACAGGCTTCCATTAACCGCTGCCTTATCATACACAGTGCATCCTGAAAAGGGCTCTGGCCAAAACAAAAGCAAGCATCGATTTTGTTGAGAATTCTTTTCTGCTAGCAGATTATTTTCACTCACTTTCAGAACTACAGTCAGATTTCATGGTTTAAATAAAAGGGTGTCTTCTGCATGGATGAAGCAATTGCAACAACACACAAACTGGTATAAAAGCAAACAGACAAAAAACTATGTGCAAAATGTTCAACAAATCTTTGATTCTAAAATTATTCCATTCCAGGAAGTAACCACAAAGTAGCTGTTCCTTCTTTTCAGAGATCTGAGAGCCTATAAGTACCACCACCAGACTGATTCCAAATGCTTAAAACCTTAACTTCACACCACCACGCCTTAATTGCTACTAATTGCTGCTGCTGCTGCTGCTGTTAAGTCGCTTCAGTCGTGTTCGACTCTGTGCAACCCTAGAGACAGCAGCCCACCAGGCTCCCCCATTCCTGGAATTCTCCAGGCAAGAACAATGGAGTGGGTTGCCATTTCCTTCTCCAGTGCATGAAAGTGAAAAGTCAAAGTGAAGTCACTCATTCGTGTCCGACTTTCAGTGACCCCATGGACTGCAGCCCACCAGGCTCCTCCATCCATGAGATTTTCCAGGCAAGAGTACTAGGGTGGATTGCCATTGCCTTCTCTGACTAACTGCTAATGTTGGCTAGTTACTAGGTATCCACAATGCTTTCCCTGTACTGTGACTAGGGAGATCATCTCATACTTGGTTAACTATTTTTTGTCATAGAGGCTACAGGGATTCAAAATGTATATAGTCTTTGCCCTTCATAAACATGCAAATGTTTGCAAGCCAAATTTTTTCAGCTTGAATTAAAAAAAAAAATTCTCCCCTAAAATAAACAAAACATTTAGAGTATGAGGAGAGGCAAAAGAAACATTGCTTAATGAGATAAACAGCCCTTGAAAGTTCATTTTCCATCACAGCTCTCTGCTCCAGTGACTAAAGTCCACACTAGTCCACATTCGGGGAGACAGAGTGATCAGCATCAGCTCTGCGTGAATGTTTGGACACTCTCTACCTCCTACGCAGCTACATATTTCCCTGAAAGTCCCACCTTCCATTTCCTCCTAGACGATGAGGCTTTTCATGGGAAAATGTTTCCTATGTCACCTCCCGTTCTGCTTTGGACAATAAATGATTCAACCACCTTGTTCTAGGGCTTGTTTGTCAGTTTCCTCTGCAAAAGTAGAGAGGAATAGCATGGATTGGGCTAAAATCCAGCTTTGCTGCGTGTTAGCCATGTGCCCTTCAGTGGTACACAAACCACTGATGGATGAGCTCTGTGCATGGTACAGAGAATGATGCTACCCAGCTACCTCCTGAGACTGTTAAGATAATTACAGGAATGCACAGGATCTCTCTAGAGAAATGAATTCCCCTTCCTTTCTTTTCCACACTATGTGTGTGAACGGAGAACAAGCTCAGCAGTGCCTTTTTTGAGGTGGCATCACTTCTGCAGGGCATAGGCAGTGCCTTGTGTAGGTTTCACCTGGCAGTGGGCAGAGGAAGGCTCTCAGAGGCATGTCCCAGAGTGCCCAGCAGGAGAGAGATCCTAGGCTCTTGGTTACAGTCCTTAGCTGTAATCATTCAATTACACTCTTTTATGTTCTATTTTACTGCACCTGAAAGGGGCAGGATATCTAATAGCTGCCTTTACTGGGAGGTGAGCTACTAAAAATAGTTCCACAATCTGTGGGCGGGTTTCCAGGAAATGCTTGATTTGTTAGAGCAGACTTGAGAGAGAGTGTGTTAATCAAGACCTTCATCTGAATCGCTTGCCCAGGCTACTTTTAGAAGGTTGAGGGCTTAAGTCTTGTTTTTACTAAGTGAGGTAGAGTCTTAAAGGCATATAAGCAATTATAAAGGGAGTTGAAAATTAATAGTAAAATGTTTGTGGGGATTCTACCTGAGTGACTTTGAGGCAGTTATAAATATCACCACCACCACTAAATATAATCTATCTTATATTTCCCTCTGAATGGGATCGTCCCTAGGATTTCAAGCCCTTAGTGATGATCCATGTTTTCGTCTATTGATTCTTTCACACAACAACTTGGAGAAAGAATTGGAGAGAACCTATACCTATTTTTTTGAATACAAAGTAAATATGATGAAAAGATTTTTAACTTCACAAGTGGGTGGTACTTGCTGTGATTCAGATTAACATAGAAGGTGTCCCAGTTTCTTGCTTTTCTTACAAAGGGTAGAGACAAAGGCTGATTAGGATGAATTTTCATTGTCAGAATATTGGAGTCTGGCATTTTCCTTGAGTTTAAATGCTATATTAATAAATGTTGAATGTAGTTTAATGCCATTACTTTTTCTTATTTGAATTGAAGTCAGTTATTAAAAGGTCAAACATAACATATGATCCTTGGGAAGAATACTATAGAAGTGAAATGTAATCCATACATAAGTAAGAACTTTTTAAAAAATGCTAGTACTTATCTTTAGTAAGCATTAAAGAATAAATGATAAAAATCCCAAGTTGAGTTACTAATTTCTTTTGAACATCAATAAATGAAATCACAACACTGTCTGACCTGAAGCATATAATTATTCATCTACTAGAAATACAAAATTAGAGTTTAAAAAATATATTTTTAACTAACTGAACTACTATTTTTGGATGCACAAAAATAGTTTGTAAAGAACTTTTTGTACTGCACTTTTGACAAAACAAATGGTATATTTAATTAAGGGGATGCTTATGGAAGAGCTAACAAATATTTTATCATAAGAAATAAATATCTTTATGTTAGCAGATAGAACTATTTTGAAGTGGGGATTGATACCATCTTATACTTTAGTTGTGTTTCAAATTGCTCATTTCTATAAAAGAGGGGGAAAGGAGAGTTCCTAATCAAAAAAAAAAAAAAATCTTTCAATTGCCTATTAATGAATCACTTGTGGTTAGGTTCCCAGACAAAAGTATTTTTATGGACTGAGGTGGGTCAGGTTTCCAGACTTTTTATACCCCTTCTCATCCCATGAAAGCAAAACTAAGGCAGGTGGGAGTGTCTGCGAGCCAGACTTCATGCACGTTCATGAAACTGAGATAGCAAACAAGAGATTTGCCTCATAGATGGGATCTAGTTCCAGGTGCACTCTGCAGAGTGTGGCGCTCCTGTTCAATCTTTGTCTATTTAAGGCACAGCACGGTCTATCTGACAGAGATGTCATGCCTGAAGGCAAAGTTGTATGGGAGCAGTTTTGGGCTCAAGAGGATTCTGTCCCAGTTCAACCATAAGTAGCCATGTGACATTAGTGACAACCTCCAAACTTCTCAACCTTCATTCCTGTCAAGTGATGGATGGACAGGCCTCTTCTGAGGTCCCTTTCTACAAATTCCATCTTGAATTCTTTAATTTTCTGCCACACATATATATATATATATATATATATATATATATGTACTTTTTAATTTCAAGTTATATCAGTTCAGTTCAGTCGCGCAGTCGTGTCCGACTCTTTGCCACCCCATGAATCGCAGCACGCCAGGCCTCCCTGTCCATCACCAACTCCCGGAGTTCACTCAGACTCACGTCCATTGAGTCTGTGATGCCATCCAGCCATCTCATCCTCGGTCGTCCCTTTCTCCTCCTGCCCCCAATCCCTCCCAGCATCAGGGTCTTTTCCAATGAGTCAACTCTTCGCTTAAGGTGCCCAAAGTACTGGAGCTTCAGTTTTAGCATCATTCCTTCCAAAGAAATCCCAGGGTTGATCTCCTTCAGAATGGACTGGTTAGATCTCCTTGCAGTCCAAGGGACTCTCAAGAGTCTCTCCAACACCACAGTTCAAAAGCATCAATTCTTCTGCGCTCAGCCTTCTTCACAGTCCAACTCTCACATCCATATAATTATTCATATATTAGTAAAAAATAGGAACTATATAATTGGTGACAGAGTTTCAAAATTCAAAACAAACTAGTTTCTTCTTGATCTTGCGAGTGTTCAATGTTATTTATTTTTAACACCTTTGCTTGAGGTTCCAAATCTTAATTTTAATCACAAAGGAAGTGGCAATTTGAAGGGCCAAACATCAGAAAATAAGTGGTAAAAAACAAAACAGAGGTCTGACGATGCAGAAGGCCCCCAGGATCAAGAAAGCCAGTGGTTTCTTTTTTTAAACAACACCATGATGCTTAGTAAGTTAAGAAGCAGTTAATATACCCACTGCGTATGGAGAGAAGAGGAGGCAATATGTTACTAAGGGAGAGTCTAGGAGATGATTAAAGGTCAGATGTCAACCATTTGGCTGTGGGTTTTATGTGCCTTTTACATTCATTGCTCTCCCATAAAACTAAAATGTGACGAGTTCAATAAGTGTTGCTAACACAGGATATTGAGGTTGTAATAATACGACAGTGTTGTGCAGAACCCTTGGAGAAATTCAGAACTTCTCTCACATTCTTTTCATAAACAAGATTGAGCTGCTTTACACTTCTCAGAAACAATTCACTCAGAAATGATCAGGATATTTGTTAGGGAGAGAGATAGGCAGACAGACATTGCTACACTAAGTTTTCATGAAATTGCTAAGAAAATATTTTTATGAAATAGGAAACTGTCCTCAAATCCTTTGGGTATGCAAAAGCATTGCATTCGACTGGAAATATGCAGCTGAGTATGCTGCAATTTTCATTTTATATTTTAAGTTATTGCAATAAAATTCCAGATACTGATATTCACACACTTAAAATATCATCCTAAGATCTTTGCTCCCACCTATAATAATACCTCTTCTGGGGAAAGGCAATATGGCAGGGCCCAGGGCCATGCTTTCAGAGCCCAGACAACCAGTTGAATGACCATGTCTATAAAATAGTGATACGCAAACTTCACTAAAAACAGAAGACTTGACCAAAGTTACTTGATCTCACTTTTACCCCTAAGAGGCAGCGAATGTGTCAACTCATGGTTTAAATGCACTGCAACTTTCATTTCTACAATACTTAAAGAGAGCCAGTTCATGGTATCCTCAGAAACAGTGATCACTGATTCCTCTCTCTCCCACTTTCAGTCACAATCACGCAGTCTCGGCTTCTCTCCCATTCTTCCATGATGACCATCTAACTCAGTGGTACAGAAGTTCGTCGGCCAACACCAGCAGACAAATAGCTATATCCCTTGCCTCCAGGCTTCCCTTCTTCTCCCACACATTAGTCACTCTTCCTAAAATCAACTGATGTCATTGTATTCCTGTGCTCTCACTTATATTACAAAGTTTAAATTTGGTCTGGCACTCAAGAGTCTCCATAATCCAATCTCATTTTCCTTTTCAGAAATATAGCTCTCCACCTCTAAAGATTCTTGACTCCAAAAAAGCTGTATTATTCACCAGCCCCTGCATTAGAACCACAGTGTCCTGTTGCTGCTACAATCTTTCCATGTTCTCACTCTCTCACACATGCAAAGAGTGGAAATTGTGCTAATACAATCTTCCCTATCCTTTTATGTCAGGTTCAAACTCCACCACTCTTATGTGGTCCTCTTTCTCTCTCCTCTGAACTCCATTAACAAGTCATGTCTTATTATTCATCTTACCTTTTACTTTTACTCTTCTTGTTAACCATTTAGCTTTCCACACACTTATTTTCTTCTTCCAACTGAGCCATAAGATTCTTGAAAAACACTATTAATCTTGTCTTCCTTTGTCTCTTGCACACTTTCCCAGAGACTCATTCAGGACTTCTTGAGTGATATAAAAACAATTATAAAATGTGTCCATATTCCTTGATGTTATGCTTACATTTAAAATCAAACTTCCATCAATTTGAGTATTCCTTATTCTAGGACAGAGTTGTTATCATATGAAATATACTCCTTGCTAAAGTGTGAAATGTACAGAAATTCAAACACACTTGCATTATTTATTCTTAGATGGCAACAGGCTTTCATGTCATTACAGTTAGAAATATCAATGAATAATGATATGCAAAAGTATTAAAGCACCCTCAATTTGTATTAAAGGTATTAAACAGAATTCTAATATTTAGCTATAACATTTATCAAAATTATTTTCACTAACAAAACATTGAACATGTTTTTCTTCTCTTATTCTGCTTGTAGCTCATATTCAAAGGAAAGAAAAAAAGTAATGGTCCCATTATAGGCAAAATATTTCCCATGATTCAAAATTAAAATTCCACATGACCTACAATGCTTTATAGCACTAACCTCTGGAAAAACATTAAGACAAACCCTAAACAGTTTTGAGAATAATGTCATTCAGATGTGGGTATTGGAAAAGGTCACAATTTCAGCTAATTATGAGTTGTCTGTAAAGTCTAAATTTTACATTACCTTAATTTTTCATATAATAAAGTGAAACACTTATTTCTAGGAAGTCTAAAGATCTCAAGTTGCAGGAATTAGTTACATATCTGGATCATCTTCTGTTACAGTCCATCTGGTTTTACATTATATTTTATGACCTGAGAGAGGAAAAATCAGAAAACTATAATGAGAAATTAGAGAGGGTGAAGATGTGGGCATTTTCCCGGCTTTTCCTCCAGTGAGTTTCTGATGGTGAACTTGGGGCCTTTAAAACGATAGAGAACATGGTCTGTCCCCACTGCTTCCTGCTTAAAGGCCCATGGGAGGGCTCCATAGCCTCTAAGTGTGCTCCTAGCTTGGACTGCCACACTGTCTCCAAATCAGGCAGTGTTCACACCTCTCAAAGTCCCATCCCCACAACCAGAGGGTGAAGATGCCTCTAGTATTGCATTGTCTTATAGAGCACATTTGCCTGATTTTCTAAATGTTTCTTCATTATTGCTTTTGAGTTAGAATTTCTTGCATAATCGATTTTTAAAATAAACTTCTACTTCAGCTGTCTTTGGACATATCAAGTTCTGTTCCTTTGGTACATAAAGCAATGTTTACAGATTCCCCAGAAAACAAATCTTGAACCCAGCCTGGCATTCAGCACCTGTGGCAGTCTGTCTAGACAAGCACCAGGCAGAACCTGGAAATTCCGTGTTCTCAGCCCTGAAGGTTATGCCCCAATATGGGGGGTTGAAAATGTTGGGAGGGACTGACTCTTATGTAGAGAGAGAATTCCTAAGTCACGTTACTTACCATTACTGTGCATGCTCAATCGCTTCAGTTGTGTCCGAATCTTTGCAACCCCATGGACCATAAACTGCCAACTTCCTCTGTCCATGAGATTCTCTAGGCAAGAATACTGGAGTGGGTTGCTATGTCCTCCTCCAGGTGATCTTCCCAATACAGGGACTGAACCCGCATCTCCTGTATTACAGGTGAATTCTTTACTACTGAGCCACTGGGGGAAGTTTCAGCCTATTGATAGTAATGCTATCAACTAGAAATGCTGGGGTACCCCCTGAACCATACATGTTGGGGTGAGCCTCCAACAGACATCTCCCCCAGTTTTTCCCAATGTTGTGGCTGGGCCAGTTCCTGAGATCATTATGACTACAAGACACACTCAAACAAAAAAATCATAAGGAAACTGAAGAACAAGATTCATTCAGAGGAGTACTCAGAACATCCATGAGCCAGTGAGGTCACAGAGAGAAACTGAGGCAGTGGAGACTTAAGTCTCTGCCTTTATTGGGGTTGGAGAATGGGGCATGTAGGGTTTCACAAGGGCTTCCCAGGGAACTCAGCTGGTAAAGAATCTTCCTGCAATGCAGGTGGACCCTGGTTCGATTCCTGGGTTGGGAAGATTCCCTGGGGAAGGGATAGGGTACCCACTCCAGTATTCTCGGGCTTCCCTGGTGACTCAGCTGGTAAAGAATCTACCTGCAATATGGGAGACCTGGGTTCGATCCCTGGATTGGGAAGATCCCCTGGAGATGGGAACAGCTATCCACTCTGGTATTCTGGCCTGGAGAATTCCATGACTGTATAGTCCAGGAGGTCACAAAGAGTCAGACACAAATGAATAACTTTCATTTTCTTTCAGGGTATCCTAGGCTCATTCTTTATCAGCAGATTTTTAAAAAGGGGGGGAACTTAGAATGCAAGAAGGGATAAGCAGGATCATTCAAACAGATAGCTATCTAAGTTATACAGGGCTTTCTAAAAGGGGAACTTAATGAGTGGGGCAACCTAGTTTCTTCCTAGTTGTTTTATCGGTCACTGTGCCATATATCTGGCAATATGTTTATTTGAGATGGATGTCTCTGAAATAGACATCTCAGCAATCAAGAGATAATGTCAGCTTTCACACAACACCTGCTAATTCTTCTCTTATCAGCTAAAAATATCCTCAGCCATTTTCTATGTTTCTCACATCTCCTAAGGAGGCTCAGTTGGTAAAGAATCTCCCTGCAATACAGGAGACCAGGGTTCTATGCCTGGATCGGGAAGATTCCCTGGAGAAGGAAATGTAAACTGACTCCAGTACTCCTTGCCTGGAGATTTTCATGGACAGAGGAGCTAGACAGGCTACAGTCCATGGGATCACAGAGAGTAGGACATGACTAAGTGATTAACTTTCATTTTAAGGAGGGAACAGTAACTTCTTCAGGTCAACTGTATAATTTTAGTGTAAAAGCTTGATTTTCTAGGAAGTTTTTATGAGCACCAAAACCAGTATCTTACATTTAAGAGGCACTTGTTCTGGGTAACTTTTTGGAAACTAACTCAGACGAAATATGTAGCCATGAAGAATCCTATCACTGTTTAATTTGCTAATGATTTCAATGGGAAAGGTAGTTTTTCTGTTAGTTGTCTTGATCCTTAATTTGCCTAGTTGAGTTACTCCTTCTCAGTGAGCAAACCCACATTTCTCAAAGTGGTTTCACTCCCCTAAAAAATGACCTCAGAGAAAAGCAGAGTGTGTATGAGCTATTTCCCCTGACTAGAGGTTATAGAATAGATTGGTTTATTAAAGTCTTGCAAATTCTGCTGTTGCTGCTGTGCTGCTAAATCGCTTCAGTCGTGTCCGACTCTGTGCAACCCCATAGATGGCAGCCCACCAGGCTCCCCCGTCACTGGGAGTCTCAAGGCAAAAACACTGGAGTGGGTTGCCATTTCCTTCTCCAAGCATGAAAGTGAAAAGTGACAGTGAAGTCACTCAGTCATGTCCAACTTTTAGTGATCCCATGGACTGCAGCCCACCAGGCTCCTCTGTCCATGGGCATTTCCAGGCAAGAGTACTGGAGTGGACTGCCATTGCCTTCTCCGTTGCAAATTCTAGGAGTGTCTAAATGTGATTTGCTTTTTGTAACAGTACCTCCCAAACTTATGAAGCCATGAAATTCTGAAAAATCAGTTTCTGGTTGGCATCTGGCCAGACTGATACGTCTCAGAACACATTTTGGAAAGTGCTGGGTTAAATATTTTGCCTTATGAAAATAAGAGAGACAGTTTTGTTTTGTTTTTCCTACATGAAGTATAACTGAAATAAACAGGCATATTTTCATCCTAGAGTCATTTGCCATTGTCTAACCACAGGTTTCTCACTCATATTTCTAAAGCTCTGGTCTTAGATACTCTAACTATACATCATTTCTTTTAATCCATTTTGAAGGGATGTATGTTAAAAAATGTGACTGGGGATTCTAGTCGCCATCTGGAACTGAGAAGGGAGATATACAACTTGGGTCTCCACATGCACACATTCTGCCCTGTTCCAACTTTCCCTCTTCTTCTTTATTTTAGGTTTTCAATTGAATCTGCAGTTATCCTGGAACTACCTCTGCAAAAGGTCATTGATGTCCTGATCGTAGGTCAACAAGATGTAAGCTGGACTAACTCTTCCCCAACAATCAACAGAATTTCTGATGAGATGATTGAAGCTACACTGTATTCAACATTTAAGGTACAAAACAGATGATTAAAACACACACACACACACACAGTCTTCTACACAGAACCTGCACAAGAGGAATTTTGAATTGAGGCACATGAATTGAGGCACATGTCATGAGTGTATTCTGCACAGCAGTAACTTCTGGTTATATAAAGCACAAGACAGAAAACATAAAAGACTTTGGTTTGAGTGTCTTAAAAATACAAAAGAAACAATGCAAACTCTTTCCCTCCTGAAGGAACCTGGAGCTGAGGCTTTCAGGGGAGAGCCCTCGAGCCATGTGGCACGCCAGTGTGTGGCATCACCAACACCAAACCGCGGTCAGAAAACAGCAGGTCTTGCCCTTGTGCTGTGGAGACCATTGCCCTCTGGTTTCCTTTCCTCTGGCTCACTGTGTCATGGATGCAGCTGTGGTCAGGTTAGGAGATAAAAGGAATAAGCCAAACCTGACCCACCTCCACACACAGGGTGATTTCCCTGCAAAGTCTCCTCCAAATATTTCTGGGGGTCTGAGAAGCCATCTCAGATATGCCACTCAAATGGATGATAGGCCCCAGGGCATTCCTGCCTAATGCTCCTCCTCCACCATTGCTGACAGCACCTTCAATGCTCCTGGAAAGAGGCCCTGATGCCCCTGGCACTGCCAGCTGCATATGCCAGAGTGTGCTACACTCCTCACAGACATGGGAGACCATTCTACCCCCACACCAGGCCACACAGAGTCACTGCAAACCCTGTTATCCCTCCCTCTCACGAGCTCACGGAGACCTTCCAGCTTCTTCAGTTTTGCCACAGCCCCTCAGTCTGTGCACCCTGAACAACAGGTAAGTTCAGTGAATTTTCCACCATACAAAGATTCTAGCACTAACACCTTCACCTACCCCTAAAGCTAAACAAACCCACAGGCAAATCAAATTGGGCACATGGATTTCCCCAAACTCATCAGATAAATTCAGTATAAATCCAGTTAAGTCTCAGTTTCCTTGAGTTTCCTCAGGCCACACCCTCTGACTCCATTTACAGTTAAAACACAATAGCTAAAGCAAATTGCCCACTTTCCTTGGGCTTCAGATGGCCAATGGGGGCATTCATTCCCTTGCTGCTCCACTTTAAGCCTGACCTTGGCACTTATATTAACTCTGCTTCACTAAAATGTTTGAAGAACTATGTTATATGGTGTTCTCTGCCCCAGGTAGGACCTTCTTTCAGAGAAGAATTTTTCCTTTATTAGAAGGTTCAGGCAGACCTGGGTCTCACCCTTAATGGGACTTAGAAAACTTGAGGGTGCATTCAGAAAAATGTTAAAGGATGATTAAATATCCAAAGCATGAAGAATAATGAAAGAAGGCAAAAGGCCCTGGGTTCACTGACAGCATCCCACAAAAGAAAGAATCTGGATTTTATAATCAGAGACCTACATGTAAATTCCAGTGTTTTCTTAATAACTGTGGCCATGAACATTTGCTTATCTTCTTTGAACCCCAGTTTCGGCACCTCAGAAATAGAAATTATGTGTACCTTATAGACTGTCTACATTGTCTAACAGTTAACAAAAACATTAGAAACATAATGGGAATGAATAAATGTGTAAAATAGTCCCATTTCTTTTCACTCACAAAGGATAGGGAAATTTGGGAACTAAAACACTTTTCATTATAGAAATAATACAAAGAGTGCCACCTCCCTCAGACTTAAGCCTGCCACCATGCAGGAACCCTTGAACTAAAGATCTCTTAGGATTTTGAAATATAGAAATATTAAGACTGGTCACATCAGCTGTCCTCTATCATACAGTTCCTTCTCTTTACCTTTCAGTTGTTTCTGATGTGAACTCATGTTTTTCATGGATTGGAGTTATATAATGATCCTGCACTTTAACAATTATATATACCAATTTAAAACTAGCAAGCAAAGTCAATTTAAGATGAGCAAGTAAAGATTTAAAAATACCAAGGACTTCTTTCTATATTCTGAAGTCTACACTATTTTTATTACTATAGGATAGAGGAAGAAAGGAAAAACTTACACACATACATTTGTAGTCAGACTCAGTTCAGTTCAATCACTCAGTCGTCTCTGACTCTTTGCAACCCCATGGACTGTAACACGTCAGGCTTCCCTGTCCATCACCAGCTCCCGGAGCTTGCTCAAACTCCTGTCCATCAAGTCAGCATACTATCCAATCATCTTATCCTGTCATCCCCTTCTCCTCCTACCGTCAGTCTTTCCCAGCATCAGGGTCTTTTCCAATGAGTCAGTTCTTCACACCAGGTGCCAAAGTATTGGAGTTTCAGCATCAGCATCAGTTCTTCCAATGAATAGTCAGGACTAATTTCCTTTAGGAATGACTGGTTTGATCTCCTTGCAGTCCAAGGAACTCTCGAAGAATCTTCTCCAACACCACAGTTCAAAAGAATCAATTCTTTGGAGCTCAGCTTTCCTTTTGGTCCAACTCTCCCATCCATACATGACTACTGGAAAAACCATAGCTTTGACTAGACAGACCTTTGCTGGTAAAGTTGTAATATGCTGTCTAGGTTGGTCATAACTTTTCTTCCAAGGACCAAGCATCTTTTAATTTCATGGCTGCAGTCACCATCTACAATGATTTTGGAGCCCCAAAAAATAAAGTCTGTCAGTGCTTCCCTTGTTTCTCCATCTATTTCCTATGAAGTGATGGGACCAGATGCCATGATCTTCGTTTTCTGAATGTTGAGGTTTAAGTCAACTTTTTCACTCTCTTCTTTCACTTTCATCAAGAGGCTCTTTAGTTCTTCTACACTTTCTGCCATAAGGGTGGTATCATCTGCATATCTGAGGTTGATATTTCTCCTGGCAATCTTGATTCCAGCTTGTGCTTCATCCAGCCTAGCATTTTACATGATGTACTCTGCATATAAGTTAAATAAAGAGGGTGACAATATACAGCCTTGACGTACTCCTTTCCTGATTTGGAACCAGTCTGTTGTTCCATGTCCAGTTCTAACTGTTGCTTCTTTACCTGCATACAGATTTCTCAGGAGGTAGATGAAGTGGTCTGGTATTCCCATCTCTTTCAGAATTTTCCACAGTTTGTTGTGATCCACACAGTCAAAGGCTTTGGCATAGTCAGTAAAACAGAAGTAGATGTTTTTTCTGGAACTCTCTATTAACATTAATAGTCATATTAGTAGTATTAGTAGTCATGCTAAAAAGGAAGACAGTCCTCCTGTAGTTAATCAATATTTTTCTTGACCTTCTGTTTAAAGTAAATAAATAGCAATGGCTTTGCTGTGCCAAGAGTTTTTAATCTGCAAGCACACTATGTATATGAAGGACCTCACAAAGGGAAAGAAAGTCACATAAAGATGAAACAGTGTACTTGTTATGCAAATTAAGCTTTTGCTCGGAATAGCTCCGGGAAGCAGTAAAAATAGGAATGTCATTGCATTATATATAAATAAAATTAATTATATCAAATGAATAATACTGGAAACTAACAAACAGTACTGAGCTGTAGTAAGAGTTGACAGGATACATCTCAGCAGTTGCCTTAAAAGGTGCCCTGTATGCTCTGGGAACAGGTTGGTTATACATCCAGTAAAGGCCTCAGGTACTTCTCCCCACTTACCCTGGGAGATTTCACTGCAGTGACATGCCAGGACAAACATAAACACTGAATGCTCTCCTATACATGCAGCTCTGTATACTAACCACTTAAAACCAGGGGTCAGAAAAGAGATGTCTAAGCCAGGGTGACGATGCCAGGTATAAACAAACATGACTTAAGATATAAATGGTCTTGACTCAGTGGTAAGTCCTAGGTTTTCTAAAGTTTTCTCCTACATAAAGGGGCATTTCATGAGACTAATCAGTTTCAGACATAAGTTTTAAGGAAGAAGTGAGCTTTTTTTTTCCCACTAAAGGTCTTCAAAACTTTTACGGTTATGTTATAAATTTGAAAATTGAAAGAGTTCACAATCCATAAAATGTTCATGGCATTTCCAGAAACACTTTTTAAATTGCCAGAGTATAAGCTGAATATGTATTTATGCATTTCTCAATGGATTATTCTTCCTTGTTAACTAGAATGGGGAAAGGCAATAAAATATGCAGCTGCCTATGAAGTCTTTCTGATAAAGAAGTCAGTTATAAAAGCTACTCAACCCACAAATGTCTTATGTAGGGATGACCCTAGAAATTCTTGACCTAGTAGTCTTTGATAAAAAAATTACCATTGAAGAAGTGCAAATGAATGAAGGCTGAAATATGTCAAATTTGCCTAAATAATCAAATGGCAGGTTTTCATTATCTTTTTCAGAGAAGAGCTTATATTAACCAAGTTACTTTGTCCTACATTTACTTTGTATTTTCTCAAGTCACAGGGATTTTCCTTTTAAAAATTAGATCATATTAGAGCAATAGAGTCCTGAAGAGCATGAAGGCAAAGTCCATACAAGACTAACAATGTTCTGTAATGATTTGAAAGAGCCTGTGCAACTTGGAAAGGAAGCTCCTAAGGAGGGCCAGTCAGCTTACAGAAGAGCTGTGGAGAACAGCGCATACCACATTGCAAAAGCTTGTTTGATAAACCAAAGCAAGTCATCTCATCCACAGTTATGTACCCACAGTTGTGTACATTTATGTGCAAAGTGATCTTGGGTGTTACCAAGAGCACAGTTACCAGCGTGCCTGCCTGGTCTGACTCTTTGCAACCCCACGGACTATATCTCATCAGGCTCCTCTCTCCATGGAATTTTCCTGGCAAGAATACCAGAGCGGGCTGACATTTCCTCCTTTAGGAGATCTTTGTGACGCAGGGATCAAAACTGTGTCTCATGTGCCTCCTGCATTGGAGGTGGGTTCTTTTCCACTGAGCCACAGAGAGCCCTGAGAGTTACCAGATAAACCCACAATTACCATCGGTTTCAGATTTTCCTCTTTCCAAGATTTTCATTAGAGCCTCTGAACTTAAAAGAAAATAAGTGTATGTTGATTTCTCTTTCTTTCTGAGTTGCTAAAAGGCAAAGAAGGGCAAGGTATGTGAAAAATAATAAAGGGATTATATGATCTCTATTTGGAAAATAAGTTCTAAAAGGTGAAGAGATAAATATGCCTGCAGAAAGACAAATACTCATTTTTTTCTTCTAAAAATCTTAATATTTAAGAATGTAAAAACACTCTATCCATTAGTTCATTATTTTAAAATTTAATTGACATATTGGTTACGTTAACTGTTACTATTTGAATGTGATTCACTTCAGATCTTGCAAGAAGTTGCAAAAACAAAAAACAAAAAACTGGTGAATATTTAACTCCAGTGTATTGAGAAAACTATTTCTGCAGCCTCACTAAATCCCCTATGGTTTTACATAGCTTGGGAAAATGTGGATGAAGACCTAATAATTTTTACTCATAGTTATTTCTCTTTACTTTTTGAGTCATCACTGTTTGCATACATTGTAAAAATTTGTAGTTTTTAAGTCTTTTCCTTAAATAAGTATCTCATATTCCTCGTCCATATGTCACCTTCCCAAATATATTTCAAGCTTTTAGATATCAAAGAGAGAGTCCTGGTATGTCCCAAATTACATAGACATAAGTGCCCTCTGAAGGTCAAGGCCTCATACTGTGTGTCTGTGTGTGTCTGTGTGTGTGTGTGCGCACGTGTGTGCATGTATGCATGTGCCTGTGTGTGTGGATCAGAGAAACTCATCTAAATGCACCAAAGCCATTTCCCTTTATCCAGAGGTCCAGGAACAAGATCAGCCTTCCAAGACACCCTCAGTTTCATCTAAACCAGTAAGAATGGTGAGCCCAGTAAAATAACTCCTGAGAAGCTTAGAACATGAACTTTAAACTTCCCATTTCCTTTTCTACTCCTAATGTGTCACTTCTGATTTCATTGATCAAACTATGATACTAACAAAAGTGGGATGAGAAGGGGCTGCTCAGACCTCCCAGCAACATCATGTAGCTCACCTCCCACACACTCTGATGTCCTGAGGAGGGGCGAGACAGGTAAGGGAAACAAGGCCACATTTTATGCCTTTCCTGTCTTCTCTCACCATCCTCACTGATTTCCACACCAAAAGGGTCATCATGTACTTCTCACTAAAGGCAGGGTTCAGGAATGGAGCTGGAAATATGGGTGGATTCATTTATTCACTCATCATTTATTTATGGAGCACTACTATGTCCTCAGGTCTTCATAGGTGGCTCTAGTGATAAAGGATCTACCTGCCAATGCAGGAAACATAAGAGATGCTGAGCTGATCCCGGGTCAGGAAGTTCCCCTGGAGGAGGGCATGGCACCCCACTCCAGTGGATAGCATCATTGACTCAATGGACATGAATTTGAGCAAATCCTGGGAGATCGTGAAGGACAGGGAAGCTGGCGGTCTACAGTCTTTGGAGTCACAAAGAGTTGGACACAACTTGGCAACTGAACAACTATGACCGAGGTGCTGTTCTAGGACTGACTTCAATGAAGAACAAAACAGACAAGCTTCCTGCTCATAGAGGCCTTCCACGTGAGGGACACAGCTGAAAATAATTAGTAAGCACATAAAAAATGAACAAATAATAATGTTTACTAGTGATAAGCGCTCCAAGTAAAACAAAACAGGATGATGTAATAGAGATAAGAGGTATCAGGGGTGGATGCTAATTTAGGCAAGATGGTCAGTTAAGAACTCACTAAAAAATAGACATTTGGGCTGACAGCAGACTGATATGAAGGAGCCAGCCCCCTGAGGTTCATGAAGCAGAGAATCTGCTGCTAAAGAAAACAAGCGAATGATAGAGTCCTATGTTCACAACCAGAGATGGCCTGTGTGACTAAAGGACAGTGAGTGATGGGGGACTAGTTCAAGAGGAAGTCAAAGAACTAAGACACACCAGGGCACACAGCAAGACATGCCAGAGCACACCTCTGGAATAAATTTCATATTTTATTCTAAATGCAACAGGAATCCAGGGCACACCAAAGTGACCTACTCAGGTCTAACTTTTCAAAAGATCACTCTGGCTGCTACGTGGAGAATGGTTTGGGCTGAGCATAGAAACTGAGGCATGCTATCATAGTAGTCTTCAATTTGGCTTGAATTAAAGTGGGCTTCCCTGGTGGTGCAGAGGTTAAAGCATCTGCCTGCAATGTGGGAGACCTGGGTTTGATTCCTGGGCCAGGGAAGATCCCCTGGAGAAGGAAATAGCAACCCACTCCAGTATTCTTGCCTGGAGAATCCCATGAACGGAGGAGCTTGGTGGGCTACAGTCTACGGGTAGCAAAGAGTCAGACACACTGAACGACTTCACTTTCAATTTTCAAAGTGGTCATAAGAAGGGAAGAAGAGCAGGTGGTTTCAGGATAAGTTTTGCTGAGGGTGCTAAAGAATCAGAGGTCAGGCTGTAAATGGCAAAAAGAATCAAGGATAGTTTTGGGGGTTTGGGTTGAATGACTAGGTGGAGAGTTGGGCCAGCTACTGAAATGGAGACACAGCCAATTTGGAAAAAGTTGAGGTGGAAAGCAAGAGCTCTGTTTATAGCATCAAGTCTGAGATGATAATTATACTTCTGAGTGAATATTTCAGGTAGTTGGGCAAGCTGGTTCAGAGACTAACAGGCATGAGTGGTTTCAGTGGTCTGGGTTTTAGTCTTTGGAACAGTAGTTCTGGAGGGGAGAGAAATAAATGACCATGTTCCCTTCCTTGAGGAGTCATCAGAGGATAGGAGAGATAGTCATGTTCACAGCTGAATGTATTACAGGTGAGATATTTGGTAACGGCTGTAACAGGCCCCAGGAAAACATTTCAGGAGCATTAAAAGGGAGCGACTAATTCTGCTGTATGTCACCTTTGATATCCTACTGCTAAGTGACTTTGCTCTTCCAGAAAATTTCTCTACCTTCCCACTCAATCCCTGTGGGTCAGAGTCTATAACTCTTCTAGGCCCATCATTTTTTAAAGCTTCTAAGGGAAAGTGCAATGATATTTTCATGACTAATCCCTTAATGTTATCAACATTTTACCAAGATAAATATTATCTGTGAAGGTGTTGTTAGATTGAGCTGCTTCTGTGGACTTTCAGGTTTCATATTTTAGGGGTTTCAAATGTTTTTACAGGTCATATACTAGAGCATGGCCTTAAATCAATTTTAGCACATTTCTGCATGACATTTATACTATTCTGTCTCTCACACACACACACACCATCCAGGACTGTGGATGGTGTTTCTTTGTAAAGAGTAAGCCCAAAAGAACATGGCTCAAAAACAAAGAAGTATTGATTCCCGTCAAATCTTTTTAGAGAAATGTGATCCACTTCCTGAAACACTCTGCACTACCTCGAATCTCCTTGCCAGCCCCCACATCCTATGCTTCTCATGCCCCCTGCCTCCTTCTCAGAATCATTTCCCCATACAGTATCAGACCCAGACCCATAAGGAACCTTAGAAATCATCCAAGTTGACCACCATGTCCACACTTCTTTTACACAGACAACAAATCTGAGCCCCAAGAAGCTTGGTGATGTGTGCATGGTCACATCAGTGGGACAAGAATTCTTCGAGATCCTAGTCATAGACCACTCAATAAATCTGCAATCCTTCCATCAATCAATAGCTTGCTTTCCTTCGTAGAGCTGATCTACAGGTAGAGAAAAATTTTATTAAACAACAATCTGTAGCTAACCTGAGAGATAGATTCCTTCCCTCCAACCCTCACCAGATTTATTGAATTATGGCTTGATTATTATTGGAGAAAGAGATCAAGATGGTAAAAGGAAGAATGGTATTTCAGTCTGTATAACTCACAGTCAAAAGCAAGGAGATATAGTAATGGGTTAACATACAAAAAAAAATCAGGGAAACCACAGATCAAAAACACAATACATTCACAAAAACCAAAACCAAGAGAACTCAAGTATAATAATTATTACTCCTTGGAAGAAAAGTTATGACCAACCTAGATAGTATATTCAAAAGCAGAGACATTACTTTGCTGACTAAGGTCCGTCTAGTCAAGGCTATGGTTTTTCCTGTGGTCATGTATGGATGTGAGAGTTGGACTGTGAAGAAGGCTGAGCGCAGAAGAATTGATGCTTTTGAACTGTGGTGTTGGAGAAGACTCTTGAGAGTCCCTTGGACTGCAAGGAGATCCAACCAGTCCATTCTGAAGGAGATCAACCCTGGGATTTCTTTGGAAGGAATGATGCTAAAACTGAAGCTCCAGTACTTTGGGCACCTTATGCGAAGAGTTGACTCATTGGAAAAGACTCCCATCACTTCATGGGAAATAGATGGGGAAACAGTAGAAACAGTGTCAGACTTTGTTTTTTTGGGCTCCAAAATCACTGCAGATGGTGACTGCAGCCATGAAATTAAAAGGCGCTTACTCCTTGGAAGAAAAGTTATGACCAACCTAGATAGTATATTCAAAAGCAGAGACATTACTTTGCCGACTAAGGTCCGTCTAGTCAAGGCTATGGTTTTTCCTGTGGTCATGTATGGATGTGAGAGTTGGACTGTGAAGAAGGCTGAGCGCAGAAGAATTGATGCTTTTGAACTGTGGTGTTGGAGAAGACTCTTGAGAGTCCCTTGGACTGCAAGGAGATCCAACCAGTCCATTCTGAAGGAGATCAACCCTGGGATTTCTTTGGAAGGAATGATGCTAAAACTGAAGCTCCAGTACTTTGGGCACCTTATGCGAAGAGTTGACTCATTGGAAAAGACCCTGATGCTGGGAGGGATTGGGGGCAGGAGGAGAAGGGGACAACCGAGGATGAGATGGCTGGATGGCGTCACGGACTCAGTGGACGTGAGTCTGAGTGAACTCCAGGAGTTGGTGATGGACAGGGAGGCCTGGCGTGCTGCGGTTCATGGGGTCACAAAGAGTCAGACACAACTGAGCGACTGAACTGACTGAACTGATTAATATTATGAAAGCATTGTTTATTAATGCAAATATATCACTAAGTGGTGATATTTGACATTGAACAGTTTAGGGGCAGGGGACCTTTTCCAGATGGTTTCAAGGACATATTTACGTTCACTGCATATGTTCAAGATCACAGCAGTTGAAAAGAAAGCAAGGAGTATTCCTTAGCTCCCTTCACTCTCCCTGCAGAAGGAAGGACTTGCCTAAGCTTTGTCTCTGGTCCTATTCTGCATCCCCTCATGATTTGTTGTTGACTGCTCAGGACAGAGTTTCCTAGTCCAGTCTGTGCTCCTCAGTGATGATGACAGCCACCACCTCAGGGGTAGGCCAGAACTTACCAGGGGCTGGCCCTATTTCCCATCCCTACATGACTCATCCCACAAAATACCAAGGATGCCGAGAATCCTGGCTGCCCCTGCCCTGGGACCAGACCCAGGCATATCCATGAGATTGCCAGACTGTTCACCACTTCACTCAGCCTGCTGCTGCTGCTGCTGCTGCTGCTGCTAAGTTGCTTCAGTTGTGTCCGACTCTGTGCAACCCCATAGACGGCAGCCCACCAGGCTCCACTGTCCCTGGGATTCTCCAGGCAAGAACATTGGAGTGGGTTGCCATTTCCTTCTCCAAAGCATGAAAGTGAAAAGTGAAAGTGAAGTCATTCAGTTGTGTCTGACTCCTAGCGACCCCATGGACTGCAGCCCACCAGGCTCCTCCGTCCATGGGATTTTCCAGGCCAAAGTACTGGAGTGGGTTGCCACTACCTTCTGCCCATTTCTCTAGCACCCCTTCAGCTTTCAGTTCAGTCCAGTTGCTTAGTCATGTCCAATTCTTTGTGACCCCATGGACTGCAGCACGCCAGGCTTCCCTGTCTATCACCAACTCCCCGAGCCTACTCAACCTCATGTCCATCACGTCGGTGATACCATCCAACCATCTCATCCTCTGTTGTCTCTTTCTCCTCCAACCTTCAATCCTTCCCAGCATCAGGGTCTCTTCCAATGAGTCAGTTCTTTGCATGAGGTGGCCAAAGTATTGGAGCTTCAGCTTCAGCATCAGTCCTTCCAATGAATATTCAGGACGATTTTCTTTATGACGGACTGGTTGGATCTCCTTGCAGTCCAAGGGACTCTCAAGAGTCTTCTCCAACACCACAGTTCAAAAGCATCAATTCTTTGGTGCTCAGCTTTCTTTATAGTTCAACTCTCACACCCATACATGACTATTGAAAAAACCATAGCTTTGGCTAAATCAATCTTTGTTGGTAAAGTAATGTCTTTGCTTTTTAATATGCCGAAAAAGAAAATGACAACAGTAATTTCGACAGTCTTGTACTTCCCCACTAGAGGTGCCCCCTGACCCTCTTTCTTATCATCTCTTGGGGACAGCAATGCTGTCTCTCACTGGTGAACTTGGCCCCAAGACTGTGCTTCTTCTGAGACTTCTCCAAGGGAGTCCAAAGAAACTCCAATCCAAGGGAAGCCACCCCCTGCCCAGCCTCCTCCTGTGGAGGGACATGGGCCCTGTTGATTGGGCGCACATGGGGTAATGTGTAGTTCTAAAAGACAAATATGGAGGGCTGTTTCCTTAACCTCTACCAGAACAGGCCTCCACTCGCCACTTATTTCTGAGAGTCTGGTAGCCAGCTCACAGAACAGAGGCATCTGCTCCCATTTAAAAAAGTTAGAGCATATTAGATTCAGCTTTGAAACAACAAAAAAAAAACTTCACATTTGGAGAAAAGCCCTTGTTTAATCACATCAAGTCTGTGTCACAAGCTGAAAAATGCCAGGAAATTCCAAGCTAAAGGCAGATACTTCATCTATAACTCATGCCATGGGGCTTATTTTTATTCTTTCACATGCCTGCAAATAGAAGATGAAGCATCTGAAAATCTCTGAGTTGTGTGTGTTTTGTTTTCTGAGTTTCTTTTTTCTTTTCCTTTTTTTTTTTTTTTTTTTTGTCTTGTCAGTTCATGTCATAACCTTGGCATTACTCTGCCTTTTTTTTTTTAATTTAATAAGAATATGAGATTATACTGATCCTGTTCTCCTATTTCTTGTTAGTGCTGAACAAGCACTTTTGGCACTTGCAACTCAAATTACTGCCATGTTGCTCTGTGCCTCAGTATGTTTGGCTATGAACTCAAGTGTCTTGACCTGCCATCTATCTTTAAGGCCTGAGAAAGAAATTATTTTAGCATTCTTGCTCTTAGCTCATATATAAAATCCTGTGATCTATGACATGTCTGCAGCTCCAAAGTTAGCACGAAACTATGAAGAACAAAAGGAATGGAGTGGATGGGATGGAGTGGGGGTGGGAAGAAAAATCAACAAAGACCCAAAGCAGAATAGTATTAAATATCCTGCCTTGTGCCCAGTTCTTATAAATGGGAAGAAAAATGTATGTAACTCCAAAAATATGTAAAACTCATTCACTTTTAAACATAGAAAGTGTTCATTTTTCAATCTGAGTACTCTGAATTTCTGTGTTGCTTTCAAAGTTGTGTGGTACATTATAAAAATATGCAGCTTGCCATAGACAGTGGCATTCACCTTTTCAAGGATTTGAAAGCTTGATCACTCCAAATGTCTTAAAGGAGAAAGAAGGAAACATTAACACCGTGCACAGCCTGGTGACACAATCATGATTATGATCACCAGTTATTAAAACAGAAGAACAGAGAATGCCAAGGAACAGTGGTAGGAATACGCCGTTAATGAGAGAGAATGCTCTGTGATAGAGTACACTTTAAGATCAGCTCTTGACATTCAGTATTTACTGAAGACCAACCAACTGTATGCTTTACTTACAATAAATGTAAACTATGGGGCCTGCGCTCAATGGCTTCCAATCTAGTCTCAATAGGCTAGTTCAGGATACAGCCTACAGGGTAGCCACCAGCCCTCAAAACTCCACATGCAAGGATTGCCATGGGAGCCCTGCCACCACTCCTTAAGGGTAAATCCATGACTCTACAGTACTACAGACTTGGGTTTGAATCTCAGCGTAACTCATACTTTCAAGAATATTTACTGAGCGCCCTCTCTGCATCTGTTTCTGGAAAGACAATTCCTTCCCTCGTGGATTATAGGAGAGTTTGTGACACATACATTAGTAGTCACACAAATGTAAAACTCCAAATTATTAAATGCTGAGGAGAACGTATAAGGTGAAGATGAGAGTTTAGAAGTTCCAGTTTAGACTGGAGAGTCAGGCAAGGCATCATGAAGGCAGAAGTCACAGAAAATGGCATCATTCCTGCTAGATGAGCCTGCAGCAAAGGAATGAGCAGAGGCAAAGAACATGGTTTACAGCCAATCCCCCAAAACAAGTGCATCACTGGGAATCGAGATGACCATGTCCACAAATCAACCCGCCTAAAGCTCTATTTCCTCGTTAGCAGAGTTGAATATACTAATACCAACTACAGATTTATATTACAAAATAAGTAACAGCAAACATCTTTATAGAAATGGCAGAATATCCTAGAAAATTTACTGAGACCATACCCAGTGAGGAGCACCACAGACCTAATAGGGGAAAAAAATACATGAAATATTTACAGCACCATAAGGAGGAAAAAATCCTATAGAATCAAGGGAGGTCATGATGTCTACAATGAGAGATAATTAATGATGGGCCCCTTAAGTGTCAACACTATTTTTTCTTAAGTTCAGCAATGTATTAGATTTATGAGGTAGTATATTCAAAAATTCATATAACTTTAGTTACATGAACACAAACTGGCTTGTTTGTTTTGGATCATTCCATGCCTGAGAGTAAATTATGCATTCAAGTGTTAATAAATTCGTAATTTTTTTTTTGTTTGGCAGTTGACAAAATTGACTTAAGGAAATAAAAGAGAATCGACCAAGTTTGGACTGGCTTATGCATTTTTTTAAGCTAGTTCGCTTCTTAAATCTACAGGAGAAGAAAGTTCAAGGTATTTATTAATGTGTGCCTTTTACTCTATTGATTGATAGTACATGTGAAAACAAATCCTGAGACTGATTGGAATTCAAGGATGAAAACAGCAAGAATTTACCTGCATACTCTCCAACCCATGATAACACAGACTAAGGGAGGAAAGAGAATCTGCTATGAGAATCAAAGCCAGTGGAATTTTCCTCTACCATTGAAATAACTTTAAATGACACCCCATTCCCTTTCAAAATGTCACTTCTGTGTTTTTTCCCATGGTTTAAACATAATTTTTCTTTTACATTCTCTACTGACATATATTTTTGGTGACTTCAAACTTCTGAAAACAATTACAGTGTTGGCCTATTCTTATCTAGATTCAATAGGAAAATGTCATTCTATCAACCACTCCATACAAAAACTAATAGCTCCCCAAAGGTGATACATAGTTTAAGATTCATTAGAATTCACATTTCTCTTAGAAAAAAAACAAAAGACCATTTGACTTCCCCCTCCTAGGGAAAAAAAAATCATGGCTATTAACTTCCCTTTCATTTTGTTATCTCATATATTGTTCAAACATCTCTCCTCAAAAATATGCCTTTGCAATTCATTTTGTTCTGCTTTCTTTGATGAGCTTGATAGAAGCCAAAGAACCCAGCATGATTTCTCTGTTTGCTTATGAATTGCAGAGATCATGCACATGCCTTGCAAATCTTACAATAATATAGAAAATATTTCTTGGTATCTGTCACTACCTATTCTTTTCAGCACTCTTAGGCTTTCTTTTAATAAGCAATGGCAGATATTTTGTCCTGCATTATAACTCCTAACATTGAGGGAGGAAGAACGCCACAAAACTTAAATCCCAGAAATGCACCATCTTCCTTAATCCAAGTATCATCCCTAGAGTTGCTTTCACCCTTGCATTGTCTATAGCTTAACAGAAAACCACATCCTTTCTCTAAACTGGGGTTTATATAAAGCATTTTTCCAGATGCTGACACATAATATGCACATGAAATAATAGTTCCCTTCTCTTCATTCTTTTCACATATCTTACTGCATCTTTGATACTTGATTGTTGTACGACGGACTTAAATTGTAGTTTAATAAAAGTATATGTTCTTTCCTGGTTTTAAAAAAATCTCCTGTTACAGATCTTTGAATTTTACCTGCAGGTTTGAATTAATCTTTCAATTCAGTTCTCTCATGTTCATCATGTCCAAACTTAGTTTGCTTTCTCTCTCTCTCTTTTTTTTAAATTGACATATATACCTCATTTACAATGCTCTGTTAGTTTTGGGTATGCAGCAAAGTGATTCAATTATACATACATATATTTTTTCAGATTATTTTCCCTTATAGGTATTACAAAATATTGTTCCCTGTCCTTGTTTAAACTGGTTAAACTCATTTTTTTTCAAATTACATTTTGCTCATCTCCTATCTTCTAATTGCCCCAACATTCCCTTGCTTCTCTCTCTCCTAGCAAAAGTTGTATGCTGGATGAGATTTCAAATCCTGTAACATATCCTCACCATTAAAGAAATGCCTGCTCATCACTGCCTATTAGGGGCCAAGCACTCTGCTAGACTCTGTTGGGTATAAAATCATACATTGAATACACACTTTACACTTAAGGATCCAAAGATTGCTTGGATACAAAGCAAAGGATAAACAATTTAGTTCTTAAGTTGCACTAACACCTGTGCAAAGAACAGAGAAAAATGAGGTAATTTCAGTTGGAACACTCAGGCTTCATAGGCTGGGCCAAATTTTGATATGTAAAGAGGAAGATAGTAATTAGTGTGTGGACCAAACCATGCTCTTCTCAGTGAGGGGCAAAGCAAGAGGGTCTCAATATGCATTGTGTTTCATGTCATGTGTGTTAGGTTTGGGGAAGTCAGTTCCTGAAAATTGGTAACCATGATGCTGCCTAGTTAGGTTTCATTGCAACAGTAGTTGGCATAGCAGGAGCTGAACAAAGCATAGCAACACTCATGTAAACCCCTTTTTACCACATTTGACACCTCTTTCAGAGCATTCCACATCTATGATCTTATTTAATTCTGCAAAGTACAAAGGAAACAGATTTCATTTTAAACATAAGAATACTGAGTCTCAGAGTAAGAAACTTACCTGGTATTGAAGCCCAGGTTAATCATCAGTTAAATCCATTACACCTATACCTGCCTTCACTCACTCACACTTTGGTTGTTTTTATAAAAAACTTTCTCTCCAAGCATACTATCCAAGCACCAAGTCGTTTGCCCAAATTGTTTTTTAGGAACTTGGAGCTGGCAGCATCCTGTTGGAGCTCCAGCTGTTTAAGGCTGGGTAAGCCCATGAGCCCTCCATCTGCCCATGTGCAGTTGTCCACTCGGTGAACTTTTGACCTCAGAGGGCCAAAACCCCACCCTCAGAGCACACCAAGCAAGCATACCTTAAAGGAGCCAGAGCTCAGTTGCAGGTCTACACAGAAGTCTCCTTACCCGCCTTTTTTCTTGTCTCCAGTTACCTTTTGCCAGTCTTACTGCCCACATCTCAGCTTTATCCCATAAGCATCCTGAGTCCCTGGCCTTTGGAGAGGTAGATGTGAGATGTTTTTTGGTCTCCTAGCTTAGCTGCCTTGTGAATGACTCCTTAATCTGCTATAAACCTCCACGTTTGCCTTGCTGTGCTTGGGGCAAATGAACCAGGTTTGGTAAGAGTATTAGATGTAGAATGATCATGACAATACAGGTCTTGTGATGCTGACCTCAGAGCCCTTCTCACTATAGAGAATGCAATACAAGAATTTCCTAGCTTCAGAAATTACACAGCAATGATTTTCCGTGTACATGTTCATTGTAAAGACTGAGTGTATTTAAATTTTTATTTCAAATGTCTAGTTTATATATTGTCATTTATATATTACAAGTTCTAAAGATAAGTAGAAAATGTTTTAAAGAACTTCAGGTTCAGCTAATGACCAGTGACTTTAAAGGAACCCCTGTACACTGTTGGGGGAATGTAAATCAATGTTGCCACTATAGAACACTGTATGAAGTTTCCTTTAAAAAGTTAAAAATAGAGCTACCTTATGATCCTACAATCCCACTTCTAGGCATTTATCTGGAGGAAAACATAATCTATAAAGATACATGCACCTCAGTGTCCACAGCAGCACTATTTACAAAAGCCAAGATAAGGAAGCAACCTAAATGTCCATCAACAGATGGATAAAGAAGACATGGTACATATATACAATACTACTTAGCCATAGAAAAGAATGAAATAATGCCATTTTCAGCAACATGGATGGACCTTAGAGATTATCATACCACGTGAAGCCAAAGACAAACATATGATATTGACTATAAGTAGAATCTAAGAAAAATGATACAAATAAACTTATTCACAAAACAGAAATTGATCCACAGACACAGAAAACAAACTTATGCTTACCAAAGATGAGAGGAGGGATAGACTAAGAATTTGAGACTAAAACGTACAGACTACTAAAAATAAAATAGATAACCAAGATAACCAACAAGTACTACTGTATAGAACAGGGAACTATACTCAATATCTTCTAATAACTTATAATGAAAGAGAATGTAAAAAAAGAAGACACATATATTTACATCAAACAATCACTTTGCTGTCCTGAAACTAACACAACATTTCAAATCAACTATATTTCAATAATTTTTTTAAATTCCAAAGTGTAAAAAAAAAAAGATGTAATTCCACCTTAAAGTCATTTTGAATTCTTTTTCTTAAAGAAGTTTATGGTGGTATAGTTGACATACAATATTATTAGTTTCAAGTGTATAACATAGTGGTTTAATGCTTATGTAGATTGAGAATTGATTGCTATAATAAGTCCAGTAACCATGCAAGTTTGTTACAATATTACTGCTTATATTTCCTATGCTGCACACATTCCTATGACTTATTTGTAACTGGAGTACCTCTCAATCCCGATCACCAGTTTGCCAGACCCACCAACTGTCACCCGTCTGGTGACCACTAGCTTGTTTTCTGACTTGAGTCTCTTTCTGCTTTATTTGTTCATTACTTTGTTTTTTTAGATTCTACCTATAAGTGAAATTATACTGTATTTGACTTTCTGACTTAGTTCACTTAGCATAATACCCTCTAGGTCTACCCACTGTCACAAATGACAAGATTTCCTTCTTTTTCATTGTGAGTAATATCCCACTATATATATATATATATATATATATATATATATGTTCATGTATGTAAATGCAACAGATTTCTATTTATTGATTTTATATCCTACAACTTACTGAACTCATTTATTAGTTCTTTTGTGGAGTCTCTAAGGTTTTATATGTATTGTATAATGTCATCTATAAATGACAACAGTTTTACTTCTTTCCCTATTTGGATGTCTGTTATCACTTTTTCTTGTCTGATTTCTGTGGCTAGGACTCCAAATAATATGTTGAATGAAAATAGCAAGGATGGGTATACTTGCCTTGTTCCTGATCTTAGAGGAAAAGTTTTCAGCTTTTCATGGTTGAATATGTTAGCTGTGAATTGGTCAAATGTGGCCTTTATTATAGTGAGGTATACTCCCCCAACTGCTGTGGACTTCCCAGGTGGGTGAGTTCAGTTCAGTCAGTCAGTCGTGTCCGACTCTTTGTGACCCCATGAATCGCAGCACGCCAGGCCTCCCTGTCCATCACCAACTCCCGGAGTTCACTCAGACTCACATCCATCAAGTCAGTGATGCTGTCCAGCCATCTCATCCTCTGTCGTCCCCTTCTTCTCCTGCCCCCTATCCTTCCCAGCATCAGAGTCTTTTCCAATGAGTTAACTCTTCTCATGAGGTGGCCAAAGTACTGGAGTTTCAGCTTTAGCATCATTCCTTCCAAAGAAATCCCAGGGCTGATCTTCAGAATGGACTGGTTGGATCTCCTTGCAGTCCAAGGGACTCTCAAGAGTCTTCTCCAACACCACAGTTCAAAAGCATCAATTCTTCAGTGCTCAGCCTTCTAAATAATCCACTTGCCAATGCAGGAGGTACAGGTTTGATCCTGGGTCAGAAAGGTCCCCTGGAGGAGGAAATGGCAAGCCACTCTAGTATTCTTGCCTGAAAAAATTCCATGGACAGAGGAGCCTGGCAAGCTATAGTCCATGGGGTTGCAGAGTTGGACATGATTGAGCAACTGAGCACACATACACCTTTCCCCTGTATCCACTTTGTTATCTTAAATGGACATTAAATTTTATCAATTTATCTTTCTGCATTTATCAACATGATCATATGATTAGGCTATTTGAATTCATTATCTAGTCTTCAACTTTTTTGGTATGGAATCAATTTATTAAAATAAACAACACTTGTTTGTTCTATTCTTTGCTTGGTTCAAATACAAACATTTCAATTACCCACATATTTGAAAATCCTAAGACTGTTGATCATATAGAGAATCCTAAGCATGTTTCCTTCATTATCTAAAGAACTCAATAAAGCATCACAGGAATGTGGGTACCCACTATTGCTTTTGCTATTGTTTATTCTTAACAAAACATATATATTGCAACCATAATGAATCATTAATTAATCTGCAACTTTGAGCCAGGATCTATGCTAATATTAGATACTGTCTTGTTTAATTCCCTCAAGACCCTATGAGGCTATATCATTGCTCATATTTCACATATGAAGAATTAATTTTTGTTGGTAACCAAGTATAGGAAGGGAACTTACTGAGATCTGATCATTTCATCATTAAAGTACTTTTACAAAAAGGAAAATGTAAACATAGCTGCTCTTGTTGCCCCTCTCTGTTACCCTACAAAAAATACTAGTAAGTTAATACCAATCTCTAGCTGCTAATCTAGAGATGCAGTGTTATAAATAAATTACAGCAGAAAATATCTAAATGGATCTAAAAGTTGTTTTCATTAATACCAAACCTCCCCATTAACTACATTCACCTAAGGTTCCTACTAAAATCCATGGAAGCACTATGCAGGTGCCTGCCGTGTGTGTGACATTTTGCTGCAGATAATATACATAAGATGAGCCCAAATGGACTTCAGCCCCTTATCCGATCCTTAACTGGGTAAATGCCTCCAGAGAAAAGTGCTGGGGCAGTACACTGACTCCTCTATGCTACCTAAGCCCTACTCTTCTCTCCCATCTTGAGACATTTACTCCCTAAGGCTACTGGATGGGATCAAAAGAATTTACCAGTCTGTTGAATTTAATCCCAACTTCTATACACTGGGTAAATTCAATTGCCCTTAGAAAACACTTATTCATGGCTTCCCAAGATGGCAGAGTAGAAGGGCATGCACTCATATTCTCCTCCAAAAAAAATTGCAGCTAACCACTAAACAACCATCAACAGGAAAATGGTGGATCCCACCAAAAAAGGATTCCCCACATCCAAGGGAAAAGGAGAAGCCCCAACAAGATGGTTGGAGGAACAAAATCATATTTAGAATAAAACCCTATACCTGCCAGAGACACTCAGAGGGCTCAGACAAAACCACATGCACACCAGAAACCAGGAACTCCACAAGAGACTGAGCCAGAGCTGCCTTTGAGCAGCTGAGTGTCTCCTGCAGAGGCACGGGTCAACAGTGGCATGCCACAGGAGCAGGGATTCTGGCTGCAGCCAAACTGGGAGCTGCAGTGTGTAAGCCCCACCACAGAGTCACTGAACAGACAACCCACTAACTGGAGAGCAATTGTACCAAGAAGTCCTCACACTGCTGCACAAGTTCTAGGGCCCACAACAGATTTCCCAACCTGGGGATCCCACAAAGGGACTGAGAACTCCCAGAGAATTTGACTTTAAAGGCTAGTGGGATGTGATTACAGAACTTCCACACTACTGGGTAAACAGACTCTTGGAGGGCACAAACAAAACCTTGTGTTCACCAGAACTCAGGAAAAAAGTAGCAGTGGCATGACAAGAGACAGAGCCAGATGTGTCTGTGAGGGTCCAGGAGCCTCCAGCACAGGCGTGGCTCAACAGTGGCTGGCCTTGGGGTCAGGGCACTGAACACAACGGTCCTGGCACAAGTCCTTTTGAAGGACTGCCATTACGCCTACCTGAGGCCAAATGTAGGCAGAGAACACAGCCCCACCCACCACTAGAAAATTGGGTTAAAGATTTACTGAGTATGGCCCTGCCCATCAGAGCAAGACCCAGATTCCCCTACAGCCAGTCCCTGCCATCAAGAGGCTTCCTCAAAGGACAGACAGAATGGAAAGCACAATCACAGAAAAACTAACCAAAATAATCACTTTCTAACTCAATGAAGCCTTTTCTAACTCAATGAAGCTATAAGCCAGGCCATGCAGGGCCACCTAAGACAGATGGATCATGGGGGAGAGTTCTAAAACAACATACCCACTGGAAAAGGGAATGGCAAACCACTTCAGCATTCTTTGCTTGAGAACCCCATGAATAGTATGAAAAGGCAAAAACATATGCCACTGAAAAGTGAACTCCCAGGTTGGTGCCCAATATGCTACTGGAGAAAATGGAGAAATAGTACCAGAAAGAATGAAGAGGCTGAGCCAAAGTGAAAACAATGCCCAGTTGTATATGTGACTGGTGGTAGAAGTAAAATTCAACGTTGTAAACAATAATGTTACATAGAAACCTGGAATATTAGGTCCACAAATCAAGGTAAATTGGAAGTGGTCAAACAGGAGATGGCAAGCATGAAAATCAACATTTTAGGAATCAGTGAACTAAAATGGAAGGGAATGGGCAAATTTAACTCAGATGACCATTATATCTACGACTGTGGGCAGGAATCTCTTAGAAGAAATAGAGTAACCCTCATAGTCCAAAAGAGTCTGAAATGCAGTACTTGGGTGCATTCTCAAAAATGACAGAATGACCTCTGTTCATTTCCAAAGCAAATTATTCAAAATCACAGTAACCCAAGTCTATGTCCCAACCAGTAATGCTGAAGAAATTGAAGTTAAACAGTTCTGTGAGGACCTACAAGACCTTATCGAACTAACACCAAGAAAAAATGTGATTTTCATCATAGGGGACTAGTAAAAGTAGGAAGTCAAGAGATACTGGAGTAACAGGCAAGTTTGGCCTTGGAGTACAAAATGAAGGAGACAAAGGCTAACAGAATTTTGCCAACAGAATGCAATGGTCATAGCAAACACCCTCTTTTGTCAACACAAGAGAAGACTCTACGCATGGACATCACCAGATGGTCAACACTAAAATCAGGTTGATTATATTCTTTGCAGCCAAAGATGGAGAAGCTCTTATACAGTCAGCAAAAACAAGACCAGGAGCTGACTGTGACTCAGATCATGAATTCCTTATTGCCAAATTCAGACTTAAATTGAAGAAAGCAGGGGAAACCACTAGACCATTCAGGTATGACCTAAATCAAATCCCTAATGAGTATACAGTGGAAGTGACACATAGATTCAAGGGATTAGATCTGATAGACAGAGTGACTGAAGAACTATGGACAGAGATTCATGACATTGTGTAGGAGGCAGTGATCAAGATCATCCCCAAGAAAAAGAAATGCAAAAAGGCAAAACAGTCATCTGAGGAGGCCTTACAAATAGCTCTGAAAAGAAGAGAAGTGAAAGGCAAAGGAGAAAAGGAAAGATACACCCATCTGGATGCAGGGTTCCAAAGAATATCAAGGAGAGATAAGAAAGCCTTCCTAAGTGATCGTTGCAAAGGAATAGAGGAAACGTTAGAATGGGAAAGACTAGCAATCTCTTCAGGAAAATTAGAGATACCAAGGGAACATTTCATACAAAGATGGGCCCAATAAAGGACATAAATGGTATGGACCTAACAGAAGCAGAATATATGAAAAAAGAGGTTGCAAGAATACACTTAGGAACTATACAAAAAAGATCTTTACAGCCCAGAAAACCATGATGGTGGGATCACTCACCAAGAGCCAGACATCCTGGAATGCAAAGTCAAGTGGGCCTTAGGAAGCATACAAATACAAATTCCTGTGTTTGTTAGCCATCCGTACGTCTTGTTCATCGCAGCACTATTTATAATAGCCAGGACATGGAAGCAACCTAGATGACCATCAGCAGATGAATGGGTAAGAAAGCTCTGGTACATATACACAATGGAGTATTACTCAGCCATTAAAAGAATACATTTGAATCAGTTCTAATGAGGTGGATGAAGCTGAACTCTTACTATACAGAGTGAAGTAAGCCAGAAAGAAAAACACCAATACAGTATACTTATACATATATATGGAATTTAGAAAGATGGTAATGATAACCCTGTATGCAAGACAGCAAAAGAGACACAGATGTATAGGACAGCCTTTTGGACTCTGTGGGAGAGGGAGAGGGTGGGATGATTTGGGAGAGTGGCAGTGTAACATGTATGATATCATAAGTGAAACGAATCGCCAGTCTAGGTTCGATGCGGGATGCAGGATGCTTGGGACTGATGCACGGGGATAATCCAGAGAGAAGGTGTGGGGCGGGAGGGGGGAGGTGTGGGTCGGGATTAGGAGTTCATGTACACTCGTGGCTGATTCATGTCAATGTATAGCAAAATGAATACAGTATTGTAAAGCAAACAAACTAAAAAATTAAAATTAATTAAAATAAAAAAAAAACAAATTCTAACTGAGCTATTTCAAATCCTAAAAGATGATGCTTGAAAATGCTGCATTCAATATGCCAGCAAATTTGGAATACTTAGCAGTGGCCACAAGACTGAAAGATGATAGTTTTCATTCCAATCCCAAAGAAAGGCAATGCCAAAAATTGTTCAAAATACCACACAATTGCACTAATCTCACACGCTACCAGAATAATGCTCAAAATTCTCCAAGTAAGGCACCAGCAGTACATGAACCTAGAACTTCCAAATGTTCAAGTTGGATTTAGAAAATGCAGAGGAACCAGAGATCAAATGCCAACATCCACTGGATCATCGAAAAAGCAAGATAATTCCAGGAAAAAAAAAACATGTACTTCTGCTTTATTGACTATGCCAAAGCCTTTGACTGTGTGGATTACCACAAACTGTGGAAAATTTTGAAAGAGATGGAACTACCAGACCACCTCCTGAGAAATCTGTATGCAGGTCAGGAAGCAACAGTTAGAATCAGACATGGAACAACAGACTGCTTCCAAATTGGAAAAGGAGTCCTCAAGGCTGTATATTGTCACCTAGCTTATTTAACTTATATTCAGACTACATCATGTGAAATGCCAGGCTGGATAAAACATAGGTTGAAATCAGGATTGCCGGGAGAAATATCAGTAGCTTCAGATATGTAGATGACACCACTTTTATGGCAGAAAGTGAAAAGGAACTGAACAGCCTCTTGATGAAAGTGAAAGAGGAGAGTGAAAAAGCTGGCTTGAAACTCAACATTCAGAAAACTAAGACCATGGCATCTGGTCCCAAATAGATAGGGAAACAATAGAAACAGTAATGGACTTTATTTTCTTGGGATCTAGAATCACTGCAGATGGTGATTGAAGCCATGAAATTAAAAGATGCTTGCTCCTTGGAAGAAAAGCCATGACAAACCTAGACAACATATTAAAAAGCTGAGACATTACTTTACTGACAAAAGTCTGTCTAGTCAAAGCTAGTTTTTTCCAGTAGTCATGTATGGATGGGAGAGTTGGACCATAAAGCAAGCTGAGCACAGGAGAATTGATGCTTTTGAACTGTGGTGTCGGAGAAAACTTTTGAGAGTCCCTTGGACTGCAAGGAGATCCAACCAGTCAATCCTGAAGGAAATCAGTCCTAAATATTCATTGGAAGGACTAACGCTGAAGCTTAAACTCCAATTCTTTGCCCACCTGATGCAAAGAACTGACTCATTGGAAAAGACCCTGGTTCTGGGAAAGATTGAGGAGAAGGGGATGACAGAGGATGAGATGGTTTGATGGCATCACTGACTCAATGGATATGAATTTAAGCAAGCTCCAGGAGTTGGTGATTGAATTCAATCACAACCACTAGCTTTGTTCATAGAGATGCTTCCTAAGGCCCACTTGACTTCATGTTCCAGGATATCTGGCTCTAGTCCAATGATCACACATTGTGGTTGTCTGGGTCATGAAGATCTTTTTTGTATGGTTCTTCTGTGTATTCTTGCCACCACTTCTTAATATCTTCTGCTTCTGTTAGGACCATACCAATTCTGTCCTTTATGTGCTCATCTTTGCATTATATGTTCCCTTGGTATCTCTAATTTTCCTGAAGAGATTTCTAATCTTTCCCATTCTATTGTTTTCCTCTATTTCTTTGCATTGACCACTGAGGAAGGCTTTCTTATCTCTCTTTGCTATTCTTTGGAAATCTGTTTTCAAACGGGTATTTTCCTTTTCTCCTTTGATGCTTTTGAACTGTGGTGTTGGAGGAGACTCTTGAGAGTCCCTTGGACTGCAAGGAGATCAAACCAGACATCCGAAAGGAAATCAGTCCTGAATATTTTATTGAAAGGACTGATGCTGAAGCTGAAAGTCAAATACTTGGCCACTTATGCTGAAGTTGAAGCTACAGTACTTTGGTCACCTGACTTGAAGAGCCAGCTCATTGGAAAAGACCCTGATGCTGGGAAAGATTGAGGGCAGAAGGAGAAGGAGGAAACAGAGGATGAAATGGTTGGATAGCATCACCATCTCAGTGAACATGAGTTTTAACAAACCTTGGGAGATAGTGAAGGACAGGGTCGCCTGGCATACTGCAGTCCATGGGATCTCAAAGAGTTGGACACAACTTAGCGACTGAACAACAACCAGGTAACTTTCACCATAAATATGCCGTGATTCTAAGTTAAACTCTTCTGTTGTCCTATGTATTTTTCTTTAATTTCTAGTTGGAAGATAATTAGTCTACAATGCTGTGTTAGTTTCTGCTGCATAACAACATGAATCAAGTATACATATATCACCTCCCTCTTAAGCCTCCCTCCCACCTCCCACTCCCATCCTATGTATTTCTCTTGGATATTTTATATGATTTCTCTTGTTTCTTTCCTCCAAATGCCCAATTCTGTAAGGCTTTCATTCCGCTCACTTAGGGACTCTATTAACCTATGGATATGAAAAACAAAATGAGTGATGTGTTTTACTACATTTAAACATACCTACAGGTAAGTGATTTCAGTATGGGAGCACTAGACTCTGATGGAAGCATTATTTCTGAGAAATTCACTTTGTTTAAACCCCAAACATAAAAAATGGAACAGAAGAGGAATTTATGCTTATGTTCCCCTTCCTATTAACTCAACCCTCAAATACTTGTACTTTATGGGCCCTTTATCTAAAATATGAATCCTAAGCATGTAATTAATAAATAAGTGATGTCCTAAAAACAGGTATTTTAAAATATCTAAACAGAATTAGCTGTGTTCTTGTCAAGCTGTAAGCCTGCACATTCTACTGGACAGGGTATCCAATTTAAACCATTAAGACTTTCTGAACAAGTGCTTACTAACTGAACCATAGCATTATAGTTGAGTCCCTTTCCACTTCCTCTTGTTAAGCCTATTGAGGATGCAATACAGAGCTATTTGGCAGGTGGCCACATGGTAAAGCAGCAGGACTTATTTGGCAGGTTCATACTATGTTACCAGTTGCCAGACTTGCCATTTGGATAGATAGCATCTCTGTCTCTTTTTACTTGTTTTAAATATAAAAATATGTTTTCCCCTGACAGAACTATAATTCACAGAGGTAATTAATATCATGTTCAGTTCAGTTCAGTCACTCAGTCATGTCTGATTATTCGCGACCCCATGAATTGCAGCACGCCAGGCCTCCCTGTCCATCATCAACTCCCGGAGTTCACTCAGACTCACGTCCATTGAGTCGGTGATGCCATCCAGCCATCTCATCCTCTGTCATTCCCTTTGCCTTCTGCCCCCAATCTCTCCCAGCATCAGAGTCTTTTCCAATGAGTCAACTCTTCGCATGAGGTGGCTCAAGTACTGGAGTTTCAGCTTTAGCATCAGTCCTTCCAAAGAACACCCAGGACTGATCTTCAGAATGGACTGGTTGGATCTCCTTGCAGTCCAAGGGACTCTCAAGAGTCTTCTCCAACACCACAGTTCAAAAGCATCAATTCTTTGGCACTCAGCTTTCTTCACAGTCCAACTCACACATCCATACATGACCACTGGAAAAACCATAGCGTTGACTAGACGTACCTTTGTTGGCAAAGTAATGTCTCTCCTTTTTAATATGCTATCTAGTTGGTCATAACTTTCCTTCCAAGGATTAAGTGTCTTTTAATTTCATGGCTGCAATCATCATCTGCAGTGATTTTGGAGCCCAGAAAAATAAAATTTGACACTGTATCCACTGTTTCCCCATGTATTTCCCATGAATTTTAAGTATAAATAATTAATTTAAAACATGAATCTACAAAATAGTTTGCAAAGCACATGGAATTCTTGCAGGAGAATTTTTTCAAGGTCATGTCAGGTCATCTCTAGCAGGAAGGTGACTGGTATGGAACTACAAATATTAGTTGTAAATGGCCATGTTCTACGCCCAGCCCATTTAACTTCCAAACATGCAAATTATACTTTACATAAGTGCAAATCATAGAATATGTACCCTAGAAAGTATCTTTTCTTCCTTTAAATGTTAGTAAATGCAAGTTGAAGTGAGTTTGAACTTCTCCATCATTAAAACATCTTGATTGGCATGACTGTATGCTGAATTCCCAAGCTGAGTTCTTAGGCCCTCTGCATCATACTTGGGGAAAAATGAAATTCTGCTCTGGGAACCTGGGCAGGAGGGGCCCTGCCTTGGGATCTATACTTTAAAAAATTCTGCATATGACAGACAGAAAAAAACTTAGGTTAAAGGGAACATAAGAAACTATGTCACTCAGAAGACAGAGCTCAGTTCAAACCCTTGAGCTACACCTGGAACCCTAAATAACTGTCTTTCTGACCAGCACCATTTAGGTGCCAGGGAAACCCTTTAACCCATCGTTTTCCCTATACCCTCAAAATGGAAGTCCACAGTGCTTAAATATTTGTGAAATGTGTCATTGCCAACACTGGAGATGGACGCTGCTTCAAAGTGATTTGGGAAGCCAATACATAAAGAAAGAAGAAAAATGAATTAACCAAATCCTTCCTCTCACATAGTATGAATGCAGTACATTTTGCATAATGATTTTCCAGTAGCACTGAAAGCATCCATTTTTAAGATTCTCTTTGTGTCTCAATTTGTGGTTCTGAAGGCACTCAGAGATTACCTTGATACACAAAAGTTGCATATGGTGACAAATGAACTTTTTGCAGTATTAAACAATTTCTATCACCCTTAAATTTATATATCTGTGGTCAAGCAATGTACCTAAGGCATGATCCTGACTATTTACAGGACTATTTAAGGACAACTAGATGAATACTGAATGTTAGAATATTTTAACAAAAATATTTAACAAATTTCAATTTTTAAAGATCAGTTTTTAAAAATATATTAAAAAAATAAGCTTTTAAATATTTTAATAATTATTACATTGGATACATGAAAACAAAAATTTGCACTTGCCCTTATGTTAGTAGGTAAATTTAATATTTTGGAAAAATATACTTTCTTGAAAACATAAAAACTACTTTTAATGTTTTACATGTAATTTGCATCTTGATAAAAATGTTTTCAATGGGTATAATTTTAATGCTTTAGATCATGACTGCCAATACACAAAAATAATATAAAAGTGTTATAATAGCAACATCATTAGAGCAGAAATGTGCTAAAATAGATAACATGTATTTATATTATTAACCATCAAACATACTTGGGTCATAAACAGAATATTCAAATATGTGCAATAATAATTAAATTCAATTTTCTTTGATATCATCTCAACTTTTAGCAATCAAAAAATTATAGCTTTGTGGAAATTCTTTTGATATGAAAGTATATTTGACAGAGTATGAAGTTTGAACAAATTAAAAAGTTGATACCTCAGTTTATACCTTTTAAATATTTAGACACATGGTATATGTCTAGTATACAATTTTATTCTTATCCTTGCCCCTCATATGTTGGGAAAGGCCTGTTTAATAATGTAAATGTTTACCATGGTTGGATATCACATCTTGAATTAAGGCAGCCTATGTAAATAAAATGCCTATCCATGTTTGTTATTTAATTCAAATTATGTGTACATAGCACAGTAGCTTTAAAAAATCAATAATGAAAAAAAATGACAATACATAATGTTTAGACCAACTTACTTAGCATTTGCTTTACAAAATTAAAAGACGCTTATCCTTGGAAGAAAAATTATGACCAACCTAGATAGCATATTGAAAAGCAGAGACATTACTTTGCTGACTAAGGTCCGTCTAGTCAAGGCTATGGTTTTTCCAGTGGTCATGTATGGATGTGAGAGTTGGACTGTGAAGAAGGCTGAGCGCTGAAGAATTGATGCTTTTGAACTGTGGTGTTGGAGAAGACTCCTGAGAGTCCCTTGGACTGCAAGGAAATCAAACCAGACCATTCTGAAGGAGATCAGCCCTGGGATTTCTTTGGAAGGACTGATGCTAAAGCTGAAACTCCAGTACTTTGGCCACCTCATGCAAAGAGTTGACTCATTGGAAAAGACTCTGATGCTGGGAGGGATCGGGGGCAGGAGGAGAAAGGGATGACAGAGGATGAGATGGCTGGATGGCATTACTGACTCGATGGACACGAGTCTGAGTGAACTCCGGGAGTTGGTGATGGACAGGGAGACCTGGCATGCTGCAATTCACGGGATCACAAAGAGTCGGACACGACTGAGCGACTGAACTGAACTGAACTGAACTGAAACACTCATAAATGGTAGACTTAAATTATCCCGTTTGACACAAATACTACTCAGAATTAACATGAAATTAGCAGAGAATTGGAGCTGAAGAATCATTTTCACAAAATCTGTATCTAAACACCCATTTTGAGTTCACATCAGTTCCACTTTTAGAATCCTGTTCTGTAAGGGATCAGTTAAATGGTGAATGAAATGTTTGCTGGCACATTCAAAGTTCATAGGAGACACTTGCTGCGGCTGCTGCTAAGTCACTTCAGTCGTGCCCGACTCCGTGTGACCCCATAGACGGCAGCCCACCAGGCTCCCCCGTCCCTGGGATTCTCCAGGCAAGAACACTGGAGTGGGTTGCCATTTCCTTCTCCAATGCATGAAAGTGAAAAGTGAAAGTGAAGTCGCTCAGTTGTGTCCAACTAGTAGCGACCCCATGGACTGCAGCCTACCAGGCTCCTCTGCCCATGGGATTTTCCAGGCAAGAGTAGGAACACTTATTTCTCCATTATTATCTACCTTAATTATGCATAGTGGTCTTTTCCTCTACTGTCTTTTTCACAACAATTACAACATCCAAAGCATTAGGTTAATAAGGCTGGAGACTTTAAAGTCAGATTGGAAATACAGGGAAACATCAACAAGTTTTGTCACCATAGAGAAGCATACTTACAAAGATATCCCAACATCTCCTTTAAGAATGATTGCATTTCCAACAACATAAGAATCCAGCAGAGAATCCCAACAGATATTGGGTTGACCACAAAATTATTCTGAATGAACTTTTTGGTCAACTGAAGAGAAATTCATACAGGTACAACAACCTGTATTGCTGCTGCTGCTGCTGCTAAGTCGCTTCAGTCATGTCCAACTCTGTGCGACCCCATAGATGGCAGCCCACCAGGCTCCCCTGTCCCTGAGATTCTCCAGTCAAGAACACTGGAGTGGGTTGCCATTTCCTTCTCCAATGCATGAAAGTGAAAAGTCAAAGTGAAGTCGCTCAGTCGTGTCCGACTCTTACCGACCCCATGGACTGCAGCCCACCAGGCTCTTCTGTCCATGGGATTTTCCAGGCAAGAGTACTGGAGTGGAGTGCCATTGCCCTCTCCGACCGTATTGGATAACTCCAAAAAAAAAAAAAGCCAATTCTTTTCAGAAGTTAAGGATCAATTTTGACAAAACAGAGATCTCTGGAAGCCATATTTTAATATTAAATCATGAAAATAACTATAGAATATTTAAAAACAAGGGGTGGATTATTTAACAATATGAAAAAATATACATATGCAAAGGAAGTGGATAGTTATTTGAAAGTAACATTTTATGATTATTCACTCAATCCAACAAATGATTCCTTTCTTCAGAGATTTTCAAATCCTAGATCAATGTTCCTGTAATATTTCTAAATTTAGCTTTGTATATCACTATGTATATCATTAGGTCATTATGAAAGTAAAAGTTTTTAAAGATATTCTCTTCACCTGTTACAATCCAATTGTGCTGTGGCCTCTGCTATTCAAAACTTTCTATGAGTATATCTGAAATGAGTTACAGATTGGTTGTTTTGTTTTCTTGTAACTCTTCCTTTACTCTAATGCCCAGCATGACTCTGTGACAGCTGGTTGCCAGAAAGCACTCTTATCGTTTCGCTAATAATCAGATTTTACTGTCGTTGGAAAAACTAGGAAATGATGTGGACTAAAAAGGGATTTCATCTTAAACACTTTGGGGAAAAAATAGAAAACTTCAAATGCCATTCTGAGAGAGCTGGAAAAATAAAGCCATGTGTCCATCTTGGACATTTTATTAAATGTTGCATTATTGAATGGAGATTTCTTGGTGTGCTAGCCAACAAAGAAAGGTCTAGAAGTTCTTTATTATTATCATTATTATTTTAGAATTTCTTTCAAATGAGACCATATAATTTCTATAAATCAATTACATTTGTTAACATTTATGCATCCTTTATGAATTTTCATGCTATAATTTAATTTTAAATTTGTTTTGAGTTGATAATTATTATAAAGTGGCACAATTCATTTTTATAACCATTTAAGTTTAACTCTGTGATGTGTAAAACATTTATATACAAAGAAAGCTCTTTAGGAATGATAAGCAAAAAGAAAAGCTTTTTTACTTCATAGTACCAAACATTCTTCAAATATTCTAAATGAGATTTTTAAATTTTTAATGATCTTTTTTCTGCATGTATAATATTTGTCTGGGGTCTGCCATCAGAGTGTCCTTTAATGTGAAAGTTGCTCAGTTGTGTCTGCCTCTTTGTGACCCCATGGACTGTATAGTCCATGGAATTCTCCAGGCCAGAATACTGGAGTGGGGAGCCATTCCCTTCTCCAGGGGATCTTCCCAACCCAGGGATCAAACCCAGGTCTCCTGCATTGCAGGTGGATTCTTTACCAGATGAACCACCAGGGAAGCCCCTTTTCTATAATAAACACTACCGAATATCAGTATAAGGGTGCAATGATAAGAATGTGTTTTCTAGAACGAGGTAACTTACATAAATTGGCATAACATGAGAAATTGTACTTCTTTGGAAGAATCATAATGACACTATGCTAGGATACTTTTTTATATCTGCATTTATTTATTTATTTATTTATATACAAAGTCATGAGCCCTCCACATAGTTTTCTTCATAATTGCATTGTGCTATGTTTACGAATCAACAAAGACTATTTTTTATTTTATTTATTTTATTTATGTTCCTTCATTTTTGTTATATTTGTAAAAACATGTGCAGTTATGAAAGTGAAAGTGAAGTTGCTCAATCATGTCCGACTCTTTGGGACCCCATGGACTCTAGCCTACCAGGCTTCTCAGTCCATGGGATTTTCCAGGCAAGTGTACTGGAGTGGGTTGCCATTTCCTTCTCCACAACAAAGACTATTTTTTAAATTATCAATTTGCAGACTATGTAGATTTACACTTTCATTTCTTTTCATGTCAAAGTTTCTTGGTTGTATTTTTATATTTAACATATTTAATACTGGTATCATTAGCCTGTGAACTACCTAGAACTAAAGGGACATACTTACATTGGTCAAACACCATAGTCTCATTCATTCTCATTAGAAGATACAACTATTCATGAAGAAATCATTATATTTCTGGCTTTTATCATATATTAATCTCTAAAAGTGAGTAACACATGAGAGCCTTAAATTTCTACATTTGTTCACCGATACTTACACTGATAAATTGATGGGAAAAAAAACCATGTCCAGTTTGCCTTCAGTGAAATTGCAGGGTGGACGGACTCCTATCCCATGCATGACTTGAAGCAGACCAAAAAACTAGGGAAAATATGCTATTAAAGAGCTTGATATATCTTCACTTAAAAACAGTGTGGCTAAGTTCCCAGGGAACTGCTATTGATAAATTGCAAAGTTCCCCTGGCCTCCTTTTTCTCTTGAGCAAGCTTTGAGCTTACTCACCATCACACCAGAAGCACTGCCCACCAGGCACTGTGGAAAATGCAGAGAAACTGCCTGGTCCCTAGGAGCTCCCTATTGTACTCCTGTTATACTTTAAATGCTAATCAAAAATTAAATAGCATTTTCCCAAAAAACAAGAGTGTGTAGTGACTTTAATAGCTACAAATGTTCTCTGAAGAATGACAAGAGCTATTATTTGGAAAGTTGCAGTTTGAAATGTAGTCCCCAGACCAAGGAAGGGCATCAGTATCACTGCGAGCTATTGGAAATGCAGATTCCCTGACCCCACCTGAGATCTGTGAATCGGAGGCTGGATTTTAACAAGGCCCTGAGGTGATTCAAATGCACATCCAAATTTGAGTATCACAGATCTAGAACAGTTCTCATAGGATTCAAGGTGAATGAAATGTTTCTATTAGCAATTTATTTATAACTTTACTTGAACAATAAAATAAAAATAAATTACTAGGATAATGAAAGAAATAGAGACAGATAAACTATAATTCTGGCTTTTCTATTATTGGAATCAGTTAGAACCAACATGGAACAGTTAGAACCAGACAAGGAACAACAGACTGGCTCGAAATTGGGAAAGGAGTACCTCAAGGCTGTATATTGTCACCTAGCTTATTTAACTTATATACAGAGTACATCATGTGAAATGCCGGGCTGGATGAAGCACAAGCTGAAATCAAGATCACTAGGAGAAATATCAATAGCCTCAGACATGCAGATGACACAACACTTATGGCAGAAAGTGAAGAAGAACTAAAGAGCCTCTTGATGAAAGTGAAAGAGGAGAGTGAAAAAGTTGGCTTAAAGCTCAACTTTCAGAAAACTAAGGTCATGGCATCTGGTCCCATCACTTCGTGGCAAATAGATGGGGAAACAATGGAAACAGTCACAGACTGTATTTTTTGGGGGTCCAAAATCACTGCAGATGGTGATTGCAGCCATGAAATTAAAAGACCCTTCCTCCTTGGAAGAAAAGCTATGACAAACATAGATGGAATATTAAAAAGCAGAGACATTACCTTGCCAACAAAAGTCCATCTAGTAAAAACTATGGTTTTTCCAGTAGTCATGTATGGATGGGAGAGTCGGACCATAAAGAAAGCTGAGCCAGAAGAATTGATGCTTTTGAACTGTGGTGTTGGAGAAGACTCTTGAGAGTCCCTTGGACTACAAGGAGATCAAACCAGTCAATCCTAAAGGAAATCAGTCCTGAATATTCATTGGAAGGACTGATGCGCATCATAGCTGAAATTTCAATACTTTGGCCACCTGATGCAAAGAACTGACTCATTGGAAAAGACCCTGATGCGGGAAAAATTGAAGGCAGGAGGAGAAGGCAGCAACAGAGGTTGAAATGGTTGGATAATGTCACTGACTTGATGGACATGAGTTTGAGCAAGCTCTGGGAGTTGTTGATGGACAGGAAAGCCTGGAGTGCTGCAGTCCATAGGGTCACAAAGAGTCAGACATGTCTGAGTGAATGAACTGAACTGATAATCAGAATCACAAACAACGTAACATTCTATTAAATTTGTAAGGTGTTTGGTGATAACTTTTCACAGATATGCAATATCAAGATCATTGTCTGTTTTATTAATAATTGTTATTTCATAAAATCTATTATAATCTATAGAAGTTCTATTCTTTTCAAGCTTTTAACTTTTATTTTTGCTTTTCAATTTTATCAGCCACTGAAAAGCAGGTTGCATACCTTCCTCACAAGCATGCAAGTATTAAGATCATTTGAAAATACAAAAACAGAGAGACAAGAAATTCCAGTGGTCCAATTCCCATCTTTAAACGTTTGGGACCAAACTGTTTCTTATCTTGCAGATGCACAAAGAATGTATTTCATAGTTTAAGCTCTCTTGGCAGAATTTCCTCCCTTTCATCCTCTCACCTCAGGGTACACTAACAGTACTTTACAATCAGTTTCCATATTACCATAATAAAGAGAATAGTTTCTACTTTAATACATTAAACTTACCTAATTCATAAATCTTACTCCATTGCTAGGGTACTCTTACACTAAGAGTCTACACTAGATGTCTTTTTATTTTAACAGCAAGACTTCCGGGTGCATTACCTACATCTTAACCCAAGCTCCTAATCTAGACAGTGACTCGGGAAATTTTTCTGCCACAACTGACACATCACCATATCAATGCTCTTATGCAAAGCAAACCCCAAACCAGATTTGTTTAAAATTTAATCTATTCTAGTTTTACTTTTATACAGTTCAGAGCTAGCATTTAACTGTCATTAATGAAGATAAAAAAAAACTCTTCACGTTACCAACATGTTCAGTTTGTACAGACACTAAAGGAATTGCTGTTTTAATAATATGTCCACTTGTCAAGGGCAAATTAAAAAAAATACTCTGAGAGTTTTGTTTATTCTATGCTTAGGCCTTCCATAGAATTAAGCAATTCCTAAAAACATCAAACTTAGATTAGTAAAAACATCAGTAAAAACAGACACATAATCTTACTTTGCAGATTTTCCCAATGTTTCTAAGAAAGCATTTTTGAGTCAGCCTTCACTACTACTTCAGTAGTTGTATATGATTTCTTATTTTTACCAAGTGCTATTGCTATTGCTAATTTTTTGCTAAGTCACTTCAGTCGTGTCCGACTCTGTGTGACCCCATAGACAGCAGCCCACCAGGCTCCCCCGTCCCTGGGATTCTCCAGGCAAGAACACTGGAGTGGGTTGCCATTTCCTTCTCCAATGCATGAAAGCGAAAGGTGAAAGTGAAGTCGCTCAGTCAGGTCCGACTTAGCGACCCCATGGACTGAAGCATACCAGGCTCCTCCATCCATGGGATTTTCCAGGCAAGAGTACTGGAGTGGGGTGCCATTGCCTTCTCCGTTACAAAGTGCTACTTCACAAAAAGACTTAAAATCAGTAATATACAGATGTGAAATATTAAACATCTGCTTCTCTAAGCCTTTGAATTTAATAGTCTGTTTTCTAGAATCCTTTTGGTTTTAAACCTATAGTTTATGATTCATATGTTATGGAATTGACTTTGAATGATTTCTTTACCTTAGCCAAACATATTAGCTAATAAACAACTGTGATTTCAGCATTCCACAATCATTTATGGCTATAAAATGGAACTCAGCATATGACAAATCATTATTCCAAATAAAGCAGCAGAAACTCTTTCAATCTTTATTTCTGTGGAATCCCTGCCATCATCAGCATCATCATTTCATGTATTTCTATAGCCATATTTAGAGAAAGGCTTTTTTTTTAACCAAAAATTATCCAGTGAAGCTTATTTTTACTATACATTAATGAGAAATATATATAAATAATATATTTTGTCTGTTATTATATTAGAAAATTAACAATTAAAATATAATGATTGAAAATGACAGGTCATAAGAATAAACACATGTTTATGTTCTCTCATATTTCTCTACCGTTTGGGGTTACAGTTGACTAACCTGAATGTTGCCATGCATTCTTATAGCACATGATTACTACGCACATCATGCCATATATCACACACCATAGAAGTCTGAGAGTAATCAAAGTGGACTGTACCCTGTTCAGTGAGACAAGTCATGACTTCAAATATTGCAACAATATTAAATTGTAGTTGAAGCTTCTAAATGCCTACTCAATTTCTGTACATAATTTCACTGCAGAGTATAAAACATTATTTACAGGAGAAGGGACTAGCAACCCATTCCAGTATTCTTGCCTGGGAAATCCCATGGACAGAGGAGCCTGGCGGGCTATGGGGTTGCAAAGAATATTGGAGTGGGTTGCCATTCCCTTCTCCAGGAGATCTTCCCAACCCAGGGCTTGAACCCAGGTCTCCTGCATTGCAGGTGGATTTTTTTTTTTTTTTTACCACCTGAGCCACCAGGGAAGCCAAAAAGTGTCAGACTCAATGAATCAATTAACACTTACTTACACTAGGGTGGTAGGAGTTTCCCAGGCGGAGCTAGTGGTAAAGAATCCACTTGCCAAGGCAGGAGACATAAGAGACATGGGTTCAATCCTTGGGTTGGGAAGGTCCCCTAGAGGAGGGCATGGCAACCCACTCCAGTTTTCTTGCCTAGAGAATCCCATGGACAGAGGACGGTCCATAGGGTTGCAAAGAGTTGGACATGACTGAAGCGACTAAGCATGCACACACCCACCAGGCAGTGGACAAATTTTGAGAAACTCTAATACAGTGCAACTTCCAATTCTATTTGGTTTATTTCACCATGTGTATGCTGAGCACTGTTTTTTACTATGTGCTATACCTATATGAGACATGCTAAAATTTAATTAAGAAGACAGACAAGGAAATGGATGATATTTTCATATATGCAATTGCATAGGATTTACTTAAGAGTTTCCAAAGATGCAACCAAGTTCAAATTGGAGATCAGGGAAATTTTGCTATATAATATAATGACTGAACTGCATACATTAAAAATGAATGGTGGCAATAAAACACAGGAAAGATTTTCATAGAGAGAGAATTTCCTAAGGATTAGCATGGCATAAATGTGTACTGGAGGAAACAGGTGAAGAGAGTAAGGACACAATGAACACTTCAGTGCTTCTGAAGGGTGAAGTGCAAGGCAAGACATAAGAGAAAGTGGAACTGGAGAAAAAGAAAATACACTTTATGGAACCCAGGCTTTGGACCCATGATATTCACTAGGAGGGAAAGCAATTGTTTCTTTTGTGTGATTTGCTTCATATATGAACATATGGGAGTCAGGCATAAAACCATCCCATTTCATTGATGTCCAGTCTATTATGGAACACTCAGCTATTGTGCATCAACCTTTTCTTAATGGTCTTTAAACTCTTCTGATATTCCTGTCATTCCAAATTTCCTTTTATAACTATGGATAACTAGTCTTTAGTTTCTCAAGGACTGATCATCCATATTAGATGTTATTCCAGAATGTTGCTTCTCTCCCCAAAACTAGGTCTTTCTCTTTGATATATTGCTATATTCATCAGATCAAGAGGATTAAAAGAACAGGTTACACTGACTTTGGACAATTTCATTGCCTATAAGCAGATAGGAATTTTGAAAAAATATGGTGGGAAGATATATGTTGAAAGTGACTAGAAAAAGAAATGTTGATTGAGGGGTTCTTTTCTATAATTTTCTTTTATACAGGCTCTTCCTCAGTCCATCCCTCATTATTACAAACAATTAAAATCCCTGTGTGCTAGGTTGGATTCCCATTCTAACTTCCTTTCATGTGCACCTTAAGTAGCTGCCTATCTCTTTTAAAACTGACTTTGCCCAAGAATCTATCCACTCACTGTGAAAACAATTTGATCACTCTGAAGTGCTATTGATTTTTTATTTATGTCCTATTTTATACTATCTGGGTAGGGAAACTGGATGTTACCCTTTCCAATTAATTAAGATGTTTATCCATGAAGTTACATTATTTAAAGATAAGAACTTAACTTTTGCCACAATATATGTTTGGAAACTGTGTCACAAAACAGATGATTTCTAAATAAAATCTACTTTTACATAGAAAGAAATTAAAATCATACTTTTTTTTCCTTCCATTTGTTTGAATATCTCTGTTTTTACTAGCCCTAGCTACTCAGAATAAGAGAAATCAAAAATAAATTTATCTTCCACTTTGTGAATTAACTTTGGACATATAAAATTTTAGAAGCAGCCTTTACAATCATTTAACCTCCTAGGGCGATGCTCTTTACTGAATAATATTGGTGTGAATGCCTACCATAAAAAAGAAATTAGCACGTAAAAATACAATTGAATGCTACAATAGAGTCATTGTAATTTGTTACAAATTGAAGAATAATTCATTTGTTTTCTAATTTAGAATTTGAAACAGTTTTTTGACTTGGTTTGGGATCCCTGCCATTTGAGATCACTGTTCAGCAAAGTTTTAACTACAGACTTCTTTTACCTTATGTCAACGACAAATTGGCACTTGCCAAGAGCATTTGCCAGCAACTGAACAGCAGTGGTGTTTGCCATCTGCCTCTGGAGACTGAACCCTGCGCTGCTGCAGCTGACCTCCAACACCCCTTGAGGGAGTTCAGGGCGGAGTGAGGCACTCTGTGCACGAGGGACTCTGGTCAAACAGGTCTTTAGATAGTTAGATATCTTCAGGAACTGATTTCCTGATTCCAATCCTTCCATCTCTTCATATCTAGAAAATCACTAAGTACCCTCATGGTGACATCAGCTTCTCCTGACTGGAGAAAACCTTTTGTATAGTAAGTGCTTGCATTGAACTCCCCCCTCACCAAAATCTTCTATACTGTCCTTCTCTGACTGCCTCTTTGGAGCCGTTTCTCAGAGCTATCTGAGGTCTGTCTCCTGGGCTGCAGTCCTCATTTTGCCCCAAATAAAACTTAACTAACAACTCTCAAGCTGGGCATCCTTTTTAGTCCACACTTACGTGAATATCCTTATCAAAAAAAAAAAGAGACTTTCAAAGTTATTCCATAGAATTTAGAGCATTTTCAAGGTCCTAAAATAAGCAGTTAGTCTATTTAAACTTGATGCTTCTTAAAACAAAAACAAATATTTTTAAAGAAAGGACAAGCCCAATACTTGCTCCCATTTTCTTCTACTAACTCAGGTAGTTTCTTCCCTCAAGTTTTTTGATATCTGCATAATGAGCATTTGAAGTAACCACCATCATCCTTTTCATTCATCACTGCTATAGGGCTATTTTAAGATAATTATAGTTGTCACCAGCCTTAACATTTTATTATAAAAATGAAAGCTATATCAACAAGTACCCAATAACTTTTCAATCAGTTCAGTTCAGTTTAGTCGCTCAGTCGTGTCCGACTCTTTGCGACCCCATGAATCACAACACGCCAGGCCTCCCTGTCCATCACCAACTCCCGGAGTTCACTCAGAGTCGCATCCATCGAGTCAGTGATGCCATCCAGCCATCTCATCCTCGGTCGTCCCCTTCTCCTCCTGCCCCCAACCCCTCCCAGCATCAGAGTCTTTTCAATAGAAACCTCTAAATTGCATCCAAAGACTTGTGAAGTCTGGACTAAGCGGTACTAATTTGTGAGTATTTACTTGGGGTTGGGAATGCCAAACGGAGAAGGCAATGGCAACCCACTCCAGTGTTCTTGCCTGGAGAATCCCAGGGACAGAGGAGTCTAGTGGGCTGCTGTCTATGGGGTCTCACAGAGTTGGACACGACTGAAGTGACTTAGCAGCAGCAGGGAATGCCAAATAGCAAATAAAAGGCATGTCACTTGTGGTGTGAGTGTTAATTGGTCAGGAAGTAATGAGAGATGCGGTGAAGTTTGAAGTTCTAGGAAATGACTAAGTGTAAGCAGCAATCTGGTACGTGCTGAAAGTCACTGGCTTTGAATTCACTATACTTTGCCTCCACTGTTTCTTCACTATACTTTGCCTCCACTGTTTCTTCTACAGAACTGCTTCAGCCTCTCCAGCACAGGAGTAAGTCATAAAAGCCAACAATTACTTGAGTTGTTTCCAAATTGTTTTGATTCTTATGCAAAGGCTAACCATTGTTCAGGTCATGATTTAATTATGAAAACAATTCAGAATTCTTAAAAGGATACCAAAGTTTTATATCAACATATATAATGAATAATTTGACTTTGTATCCTCTGGGAGTCTTGCATTTCTCTTACATTACAGCTATTTTGTTATTTTGACTTCTCCACTGGACTCTGGATTTTCCAAAGCAGAGCTCATGTCAAGCTATAAGCGTCTCTACTCTCAGCATCCCCACCAGTGCCTACATAAACAAGGTGCTCAAAAAATGTTTTCTTTTAAATTCCATTCTTTTCACAGACATGATTCTTTCTATTCTATGGTTGCTTATTCCCTTCGTTATTTTTTTGGTGTTATTTCCTCCTCCACCCAGAAGTTTGCATTGATAAAAGTTAAAAATAACAAAAAACCTACATGCTTTGTGTTTGCAAATAATCTCATGGATGGAGTTCACATCTTTGATCTATTTCTTTCCTTTGTTCACATCTGTTGTCCATTTTAATAGAAATTCTCTCTCAGGGCTTGAATTGCAACTTTTGATTCACCACCAGGCTTTTGTCTACTGGTTCCCAGCATGGGGTAGCAGACACCAGAGATTTTCATGGGAGGAAAAGATAGAGAATAAACCTCAACTAACCCTCTAAAGAATAAATTTAATATCTTGACCACCCTTTCCTTTGGAGTAGGGAGATATTCCTAGGGAAGGGCAAACACTCGGAACTCTGTTGAAAGACAACATGGCACTTCATCCTACTCAAGAATATGTAAGGTTTAAACCAGAAATTATATGCTTGTGCTTAAAAAAAAAAAAAAGAAAACAAACCCTCTGGATTAAGACATTATTCATGATGGATTTATTAAATGATTCCCAAAATTAGCTATTCACACTCAAACGTGACACCAGTATTGTACCAAATCTTATGTGTGGCATGTATTTGTGTTTGCATGTGTGTTTAAAAACATAGGTTATGAAAGGAGAGGAATAAGTTAATTAGACATTCAAGCAAAACACTTGATTTGTGATTTTATAAAGAAAATAGCCACCTAACAGCTAAAACTGTATAAAGCTGTCTTATGAAGAGAGTCTCAGTGTGTACTCGCAAAAGCTATTTAGACTTGGTCCTCCCAGCTGCCAGTGTTACTATTTACTCGGAAAATTCTTGGTCAGTTGGATTTCTATCAGGTCCCTTGTATTTTAATAGAATATATGCTTATATAATTCTCTTTGATAATGTGTCCTCATTATTTTATTTCCAAAACAAGAAGAAATAACCCCAGAAGCCTTCATTAACCTCTGAGATTCTGTTTCTCATTCATCAGAGAATTAACTCATTTGAATTACATTCCAATCCCTTCCTTCAGTATTAAAAGGCTGTTCTAGCCATGAATGATGGGACAGAGGAGGGAAGAAGAGATTTGTTAAGTAAATAAGAGGCAGTTTCAGAGGATTATTTTTCTTTGAAAGTTTCATGTTTGGAGTTTATGTCCAGAGAAATCTAAGGGAAAAAGGACCATCAGTTGCTCTGCTCTCCCAGAATAGCCCCTTGTCCTTTGAAGATTCCCTAGTGAGATAAACAGTCTTGTGTCTCTAACACGAAGTGAGATGGAAAGGGACCTCATTACCACTCGTGGAAGAGAAGAGACAAATCAAGCCTCCTTAGTTTCTTCTCCACTAGCTCCCTTGACCTTTTATCCTCCTGGACAAGGACAAGTTGATCCCCTAATAGAACACACTTTGTTGACTCTAGTAGTTACTATTTCAAAACAGAATTTCTGTGTGTAAAGATAAATTTTTCTTTCAAAAGACAATTGTGGAAAATGTGAGTAAATATAAATATTCCAGCTTCAGGTTTATCCATACGGTTGGGTAAAACATGGCATTAGTGTGAACATTTTTGAGGTTCACGCTATTAGGGTGAAAGAACTAAAATTTTGCATAAATGAAAGTTCCTCTCAGCTAGGCCACCTGTCTCACAAATGAGTGTCATCGTTCATGGAACCATGAGGCACCTGGATTGAGAAAAACTCATCTTCATTATCAGGAAATCAACTCAAAACAATTTTTAAAGTATTCAGAATAAATCATATTAATTTAGAAGATCCACTACAAAAAAATTAAAACATCAATTTAGATATCACTTGTCTCTCTTTCTTTTTTTTTTCTACTTTTTATCAGCCTAGAAATTGCCTAAACATGCATAGTGGCACCCAGGAATTTGTGAACCTTAATATACCCAATTTAGTAATAATATCATGCAGTACATGTGTTTAGGTTTAAGTATAGCAATGGTATGTTTCTTCCAGCTGGTACGCATGAATACTTCAAAGTACTTGGCTTTTGACTGATGAAGATTCCACATCTTATTGATTTGGTTCCTAGAAAACTAGGGGATTTGCTATTTTCTACAAGCTAGTGGCATTTGAAAACCACATGTGTGGAAGACTTGCAAAATTTTTATACACATGCACGTGGGGGCACTTTTATTGATCTCATATGAGGAAGTAGAATCTCCAGGTTGGTTTTTTTTTTTTCCCCCTGTGGAATAAGTCATATTATAAGTCTTCCATTTGCTGCCTCTAATATGGTAGTTCTCTAAAATAAGTTCTGTTAGTTTTTAAAACCAGATGGAAAATTGTGCTGGCTAGATAAGACAGTGTCTTCTAGGGATACACACAAAAAATTACAGCAAGATACTTCCTTCAATTTTTTTTGAAAATTTTTAGAAAAACAAAGGAAACCATTTTTGAGAGATTGGAATTATTGTGTTTCTTTTCTTTTTGCAAAGGAAAAAAAAAAGCTTGCCTAAGACTGGACTGTGTGGTTCTAAACGCCGGCTGTTGAAGGACCATGGTGAGGTTTAAGCAGAGTTCAAGACTGAAATAAATGTTTAAACATAGGAGAAGCACAATTTCTTTCACAACTGCAAAGCTCCATGTAGTAATCCGAATGTTGGAGTTCTTTTCTACATTTTTGGTTTCTGTTTTTATAAAAATAAAAACTCTCACTATAACGACAGAAATAATTCCTAAAGCTACTAATGTATATTTCAGAGTCAGCACAGATTAGTCTTATTGACACTGTTTCCTTCATTGTGTGTTTCCATACTCTACTCTAAATCAGCAATTTTTTTATAAATATCTCAACATACAGAATAGAAATTTTATCATCAAACAATTTACTACTTGTTTTTAGAAGGCATAATTTTACAATACAAGGTAGATTCTCAACTAAGAAGGTAAAGATTGCCCTTCTAGAGGTCAGGCCATTGAGTTAACCACGTCTTTTGACCTTAACTTTCCAGTCTGTGCTTTGATTCAGAGTAGCTCCACTGACATACCCATTCATGTTTCCAGTGGATTAGTATCCACTTTTGTTGCAAATCATTTTGATATCTATAGCATTAATAACAATAATAGCCAACATTCACTGAGAGCTTATAGTGTATCAGATGTTTTTCTGTATTTTATATGAATTTATTTATGTGTTATTTGAGTTGGGTACTCTCATCATATACATGAAAAAACCGAGGCACAAATGCTTTAGTGAAGTCACTAAGTCACCAAGTGGGCAAATGGCTGAGCCAGAATTCTAATCTAGAAAGTCTAACTTCAGAGCTATAGTGTTTGACTAAGACCTATGAACATGGGCAGATCTGCTGATCTTATCATTTTCTGATCACTAGGTGCACCTGGCCTTGTTAAATGCTGGAAAAGCCCATTAATGCCACCCCTGTGCAATGGCTGATGCACAATGCTTATGGGAGGATGCTATTTATTTTTCACATAGGTCAAACACAGAGATGGTCAAATATAGAAGCTAAGAGTCAAGGATTAGAAATATAGATGGATCTTTTTACACCTGGAAATGTAGCTTTAGGAAAAAAATTGATAATCCCAAGAGAACAGGCTCTGATAGATTAGGACTGAGCTAATACAGTAAACTAATAGCTACATGCGGTTATTTAAATTTATTTTAGTTAAAGTCAAATAAAATTGAAAATTTAGATCTCTAGACACACTAGCCACACCTCAAGTGCTCAATAACTACACCTGACCAGTGTCTACTTGTTGAACAGTGAAGACATACTGTCATTCTGGGGGGGACTTCCATTCGATAACACTAGCTTAGCATCTAAAAGTAGGAGAAGATTGAGTCTGATGCTGATGGCTAAAACAAGTGTCCAGAGATGGCTGTGCTGGGGGCCACTTTCTAAGCAGACCCCAACTGTAGCTGGGCCTGAACTGCTTCCTCCAGTCTAACCTCACAGGTTACTGTTATCTAAGCCTGATTCTGAGAGCCACCTGATTTCTCTCTGACAAATTTCTTTCCTGTTTAAGTCACCCACAGTTGCATTCTGTTAATTCCAACAAGAACCTTTCCTGACAGAAGGTCCTTTACTTAACTTTTCATAAAACTGAAAAACTCACACTTTAGGAAATGACTGATGTTGGATTGTTACATATTAACATAATTGTCCTTGAATCTCACAGGATAATTACCTAGGGAAAAAAGCAGGTGTGAGGACAGAATAATGTAGATCTGAGAGTAGTGTGAAAGGTAAATTTTTTCTCTCTTGGCCTAGTGATTGGGGGACCCAAGGACACTCCAACTGGTGGAGATAAATTGATCTTGCCAGGAGGAAGAAAACCAGGGGCTACATAGGGTGTGTTTTGTGAGACTTTTATGGCCTACAGGCTCAAGGGTAACTATATCTAATGGCAAATAATTCCAAATCGTTGATAAATCTTCATGAAAATGACAGCTTGTGCTGGAGAGAACTACATGAAGATTTTGTTCTGTACTCAGGTTGGATGGCCAAAGGAAAAATGGGAGTTCATAGTGATCATTAGTAACAGACAGCTGGGCCTGAATGAGTGGATACTTCATAAGGACCATCTGGGTTTGAGCCAGTAACATAGCACGTTGATTAAAGGGGCAGAGTCAAGAACTAGACTGGATCTGTATGAGAGCACACGTGCAACAACACCATCGTGGGTGGGGGGCAATGAAAAATACACCCAAGTTTTCTAAGAAGACTTGGACTCTTACAAAGTCCCATAGGTACTCAAAGTCATCACAATCTGGGTTTTAATAGGAACATAACTTTCCAAATATTCAGAGACTGAAGAGGCAAATGACATTCGGACTGTATATAGAAGACTTGATACCAGATATTCAACAGTAGAGTGGACTTGTATAGAAATAAGGTACTTGTTACAGGAAAGATTCAGCTAGAGATTAGACGAGCAACTGTCAGCCAGGCTGTGGAAAGATTTCTCTGCAGGTGGAATTTCAAAAGCTCCCTCTCACCCAAGACTTTTTGAACCTCCAGTTCTAACAGTATAGCCTTTACAAACTAATGTGATTTCAGATTTCAAGATAGCAAGTTTTTCCTAAAAACACAGAGAAAAACAAGAATATCCATTAAAATACTTGGAATTTAGAGGCTGGACTCTCCAGTTTAACTCACTTCATGCCTGGCTCTTTCCATTTATTTTTCTGTTTCCTTTTGCAGAAGCACAGTAAACTGTGATTTTGAGTAGTGTGAAAGCTATTAAAATGCCTCAGAAGAAAGGTAAATGATTCTTAACACTATTAGAACTTCAATCAGAACTGAGTGAATAAATATTGAGAAATACTAACCCTATTTGCTACAAAGATTAAAACACGGCTCTACAGAAAAATAATCATATAAATCGTTCTGATTTCTACAGTGTTCAGCATATTTACATTTCCAAGAACATTTCAGTCCGAGACTGAACAACTCAGGGAAACAGAATTATGGCTGGGCTTCCCAGGACACTCACACGTGCAACCAACTCTGTGGACATGCTTGGAATCTGTTCCTGGCCTGGGATAGATATATACATAAACTTCTCATAAACTCAGACCATATTTCCAGCCTATCTGTTTCCAAGAGTAATTCTTCACAAATGCTGGAAGGCTGCTTGATGTTTTACTCATTTATTAATGACCCACATAATCTGTAATTTTTCATACTTTAGGAGATGTTAGGTCTAACTTAATCTCTGTCTATTTTACCTTTCACATTTGGTTTTTCTTTTAAGCCATCTCCCAGCATCAATTATAATGAGATATCAAATGAGCACTTAAATTTTACCAATGTTTTTTCACAAATCCATTCAAGCAAACATAAAAAGCCCACACACCAATAATTTGCCTTACAATGTTACCACCATGTGACATTGCTTGCACTGTTGTACATGTTCCTCTTTCTAATTGTATGTGTTCTTTTTTCTTGTGAGTTTTGTACTTCATCTCCACAAGTAGACTATGAGCTCTTGGTGGGCCAGGTTAATATTCTGTATACTGTCTAATAGTGTCTGAAACATACTAGATATGAAATAATATTTTCCAACTTTATTTTAAACTGTGAATTATTTTACATAAAACATAGCAAAAGTTAATGAAAGAAAAGCATCAGTGAGTTAATGTTATTTTTAGTACTTTGCATGAATTAACTTATTTAATCCTTATGACAGCCCTTTGATATAAATAGATATTCTTGTTATTGTTATTATTATTATTTCTCCTTTACTTATGAGAAAACTGAGATACACAATGTTGAGTAATTGGCCCAGGGTCACAAAATAAGTAAGTGAAGTCAAATTTGAACTCAGATCACCTATCTCCTGAGCCTAGACTCAACCACAAATATGTGCTGTTTCCAAAGATGGAAAACAAGTTGAAAGACCTGGAAAATGTTGGGTTTTTTCTCTATGTTTTCTAAAAATTTTTTATCTGGAAGTTCAGATAGTCAAAGGTGGCAAAGAATTTGAATAAGTTTCTTCCTCTTTAGCATGGCCACCAAACAAGCACTCTCCATCTGTGTACACGCTGCAATCCGTGGGGTCACAAAAGTTGGACGCAATTTAGCAACTGAACAACAACAATCCTTGCACACTAGCAGACAGCAATAAATGGAGGCGGCATTGGGGGCTCAGTGATAAAGAATCTGCCTGCAATGCAGGACATGCACAGACAGGGGCTTGGTCCCTGTGTTGGGAAGAGCTCCTAGAGAAGGAAATGGCAACCCACTCAGTATTCTTGCCTGGGAAATTCCATGGACCGAGGAGACTGGTGGGCTACAGTCCATGGGGTCACAAAAGAGTCAGACATGACTGAGCCACTAAGCAACAAAAAGGCAGTGATAAAATATAGGCTATAAGCTCTCTTCACTATACCCAAGAGATCATAGCTCCACATCCCACAAAATTAAAGATAAACTCACCTCTAAACGTTTCTCCCTGACAGTTATTCAGTTATAAACATCCTACCTCAAAGTTGTAGGGTCTCCTTATGTTTCTGCCTTACTCTGAGATAAAAATGACACTAAGATTATAAATCAGTCTAATTCCTCTTCCATACATGTCTTTCAATATTTGAGACATGCTCATCCTGTCACTCATTCTAACACTTAAAATGATCTCTACAGAGACAGTTTCCATCCTTTACACTCTCTTATCTTCAGGGGGAACTAGTTCTCCTCCCTCATCCTATTAGATGTGTGTTCTGAATAGTAGCTGTCAATTTCTCTCTTGACCTCACTCCATGGCCAAAGTATTTGACTAAAAGTACTATAATGCTTAAAAGGTAATTGGTTGCAAGTAATTAAAACTGTTTAACAGTAGCTTAAGCAAACAAGGATTTGTTTTTCTGACCTAATAATAATGCTGGAGGTAGGAAGTTGCTCACATTAGTTTTAATGGCTCAAAAAACTTGGGTCTATGCCTTTGTAATTCTCTTGGCATTTCCCACACGCATGTTAACTCACGGTCACCAGTTGGCTCCTGCAACTCAAATTATATATGTGTTCTAAGGTCAAGCAAAAAAAAAGCAGGAGGTGGAAAGAGGGCCCCAGTTTATTCCAATCATTTTTATAATAAAGTAAATGGATTTTCAGAAACTTATGCAGCATACTTTCCTGGAAATCTCATTGGAATGAAGTAGGTTTCAAGAATATCTTCAGTTGCAAAATACACACATGCAAACATAAAAATAGAATAAAATATAGAATAAAATTGTAATGCTTGGCTTAAACTAATCATGATAAATTGCATGGTGCTGGACATACTACATCCCAAAACACACTCAGGGTTCTGTTTTCCATAAGAAGTAGGCATTAGATAGGCAGGTAAGCTCTAAGCCTGTCAAAATATCCCATCACATGCCTTAGTGATTTGTCCATAGATGAGCACATGACCCAACTAGCCAAATTTGCCTTTATACAAGATTATTGAAACTCCCTGGAGAGAGCTGCTTGTAGTCACAAATCAAGCCTAATAAAGAATTTCACATGAGAGAAGGAAGCTGACATAGGAAGAAGACAAGAGATAGAAAAAGAAAATCCAAATGGCGCTCAGGTCATTGATTCTTACAGAGTCATTTTTAAAGCGTATTTTACATCTACACTTGGTTATAGGATCCAATCAACCTTCTATTTTGCTCAAACTAGATCAATTTAGATTTTTATCCTTTGCAACCAAAAGCTCGTAACTAACCTATTACTTAAAATATTTCCCTGCTTCCAGCTTCTCCTGACTTGTCCATGCAGCACTGAGTCCATAAAGTTGTTTTCTTAAACACAAACCCAGTGATGCCACCAAGGGATCACCAATCAGTGAGGCTTTCCCCATCACCTGTAAGATTAAGTTCAAATAATTTAGTATATTAAAATGTAAATTGGTACAGCCACTATGAAAAACAGTGTGGAGTTTCCTTAAAAATCTAAAAATAGAGTTGTCATATGATCCAGCAATCCCACTCCTGAGCATATATCTAGAGAAAATCATAATTTGAAAATATACATGCACACCAATGCTCGTTACAGCACTATTTACAATAGCCAAACCATGGAAACAACCTAAATGTCCATGAGGAATGAATGGAAAAAGAAGATTGGAACAATGGAATACTACTTAGCCATAAAAAGGAATAAAATAATGCCATTATAGCAACATGGATGAACCTAGAGATTATCATACTTAGTGAAGTCAGACAGAAAAAGACAAATGCCATAGAATAACGTATATATATATATATGGAATCTAAAATATGATGCAAATGAACTTATTTACAAACGGAAATAGACTCACAGGCACAGAAAATAAATGTACAGTTAACAAAGGGAAGAGAGGATGGAAAAGGGATAAATTAGGAGTTTGGGATTAACAGATACAACTTCTATATATAAAATAAACAACAAGGTCCTATTGTCTAGCATAGGGAACTATACTCAATATCTTATAATAAATCATACCAGAAAGGAATATGAAAAAGAATATACGCTGCTGCTGCTGCTGCTAAGTCGCTTCAGTCATGTCCGACTCTGTGCGACCCCATAGACAGCAGCCCACCAGGCTCCCCTGTCCCTGGGATTCTCCAGGCAAGAACAGGGAGTGGGTTGCCATTTCCTTCTCCAATGCATGAAAGTGAAAAGGGAAAGGGAAGTCGCTCAGTCGTGTCCGACTTCGCAACCCCATGAACTGCAGCCCACCAGGCTCCCCCATCCATGAGATTTTCCAGGCAAGAGTACTGGAGTGGGTTGCCGTTGCCTTCTCCGAAAAGAATATATTTATGACTGAAAAAAAGAGTATATGTATGACTGAAAAAAAAGCCATTCATAACTTGGCTCATACACAAATCCAAGCTTTGGTCATATAAAACTTTTAATACTCCTAAACCATGCCATGATTTCCTTAATACAGGATGCTCTGCCCCATGTTGTCCAACTAGATAACTCCAATTCCTCAGAATCCAGTTCAGCACAACCTGCTGAGCTTCCCCTGACCCATACAGGTACACTCACACCTAAACATATATATGCACACCACATGTAAAATGTCTCACTCATGTCACTTTCTCAGCTCCAACAGTCCATTTTACATACCTTAATCACAACATGGATCAAATCATAGTATCAAATCTAGCTTAGTATGAGTTCCATAAATGCAGGGACTGGGAAAATTCAGCAAATGTTTAATTGATATAAGGTGAAATTTTTGCACAAGTGGAGGAAATCATCTGAATTTTTTTGCTGTTTGTCTTATTTTCAATTTAATTCCTTAGTGCTTTTTTTCTTGATTTCCTATTGTAGTCAGTTCCCAACCAATACAATATTGTAAAGTAATTAGCTTCCAATTAAAATAAATAAATAAAAATATATCTATGCATAATGTATCTATGTGTAATAAACCTGGCATTGTGTTTTAGCTCAGCTTGGCCGCTATAAAATATTTTGATAATTTGTTTCTATAATTGGAAGCTATCCTCCCATATTTATGTATACTTTAATAATCAATTCTATATTTCTACAAAATGTTTCAATAATACATTGAACAAGACAAACGTTAGAGTTGTGTGGGACCCTCAATAAGATCCTTATATAAAGCCAATATTGATCCACTGACCAATAGCCTTTAAACCTAGTTCTCTTTCCTAATGACTAAAAAAAAAATTTTTTAATTGAGGTATAACTGATAAGTCTAGTTCTTTATCTCACTGTGAGTTCATCGCCTAAGCAGAGCTTCATCCAAGCCACAGTTATTAACCTTGCTCTCAAGCATTTAGTAATTTTGGAATGAGATTGAAAATACATAAGTAAATACGCCAATTTAAGAGATGAAGAAATCTAGCTTCAGAACAGCCACATACTTATGAAAGTTCACGGAACTGATAAGTGGGAGTCAGGTCAGTTTTCTGACTCCAAATCCAATGATTGTTTCATTACAAAACAATCTTCTCAACTGAGACTCTATCAAATGCCCTACTAAAATGAAACACTGTACCTATAATATTTTTCTTATCTACTGCTCAACAAAGCTGATTTAAATAGGAAATGGTGTTTCTTTGGTATGATTTGTTTTCAGTGAATCTGTGGAATGTCTGAGCTATCACGGCTTCTTTTCCTAGATGTTTCCCAACCATCTGTTAATAATCTAGTTTAATCTAAATGTGTCTTCTAGTTATCCAAGATGCCTCTAACCAGTGTTTGCTCAACTCCCTATAATCCCAAAAACTTTTGTAAACTTTTTTGCTCAAGAGCTATATAATCCAAGGAGGCTCAACATTGCTACAGAAATATCAGCAAGTGAGGTTAACACCAACCGTAACTCACTTTTTAAAATCTAGGAATAGTCCCTTCTAAGTTATTGACATGGACAGTTTTAGCATTCCTACATCAAAAGGGGCTTACAGACAAAATCTGTTTGGAATAGAAGTACTACCATTCTTGTCTTGAATTTCCATGCACAGCAAGCTCTCTGTTTTGATTCAGAGTCTTATGTATTTGGTATATTTGGAGGGCTTATGGAGATTGGGGTAGGACCAGTCCTTTGCCACTGGATCCTGGCCAGTTCCTTCACATGCCCAAATTCCTCTCTCATCTAAGTGACATGCTTGCTCTGTAGTCAATAAGACCAACAACTGAACAGAAGCCTGCTAATTGTCCAGACCACTCATGCCTGGCTGCCAACTGGCATTTTCCCATGGAACAGTAGCACATTGCTCAGTGAGCAAAGTCACTGTAGACCAACCTGAGACACTTCCATCCCCCAAGGGGAGCACAGCAGAGGGACTCAAAGACTTTGCCAACCAGAAGTCTGAAGACTTAATTTCTCCAGGGAGAAGCAGCCTGCTAGGCAAGCCAATAAAATCACAAACCAAGAAATCCAGACTATAAAATAGTTCTTTGTAAAATTGACAGTCTGATGGAGGTAAACGACTATCCTTAAATCTTCTCATTTTGATTGCAGTCGAGCAAAGAAGAGGAGGAGGAGGAGGAAACGGAGGGGAAGAAGTGGGAGAAGAGAAGGAAGAAGCTTTACATGGCAGACTGAGAAACTTAAGTTTCCAATTGAGAAATTCCTTGGAAAACAAGTGGTATGTCCAGCCCTGGTATATATTATACCTGTTGTCTGAGTTTGCCTATATGTCTATATACCATGTAATTGATTATGCATTTTATTGACCACACACACACAATTTTGGTTTAGCAAATGCAGGAACTCTGTTTCTCAGATGTCAGAGAAGTGGGGCAGAAAACAATTACTGCTCAGTCTAAACCAGCATTCTATGTTTATAAGCTAAAGGGCATTTCCTTCATCTGATACTGTCATGGACAACTCTGGGGACAATACTTCCCTAGTGCGGCTCTGTATGCCCATTCATAATGAGATCAATTCCAATTTTTTTTTGTAAATTTTGGATTTTGTTTCCTCTTAAAAAGGAATATAGACACAAACGATGACTTTACTATGTGACAGTAAAGAACTAGGAAGGAGGAAAACTCAATTTCATGGTTTTGTCTGGTTTAGATGAAGTTAAGATGAAGTGGGGAGACTATGGTTTCATCTTTTTTATGCAAGTCTTTGGCACTTTAAATGTCTTTTGGAAGCCAGTCTCCTGCCTTAAAAATAGTCTCTCAAACACCAGTGTAGAAGTGCCCCTCAAATTTTTTTTTTCATAACCTAAGAGTAATCCTAGATATGACTTTTAGAACCCAATTTTAAAACTCAATAAAAATAATCAGCCATTTTCAAACTTTTTCAGGAGTTAGAAATGATGTTATTAATTAAATTGATTGGTCCCATAAAAGTAACAGTGTATCAATTAATATGTATGTGTTTCTAACAGGTTTACAGAGAAGGCAATGGTACCCCACTCCAGTATTTTTGCCTGGAAAATCCCATAGACAGAGGAGCCTGGTAGGCTGCAGTCCAGAGGGTCGGGAAGAGTCGGACACAACTGAGCAACTTCACTTTCACTTTTCGCTTTCATGCATTGGAGAAGGAAATGGCAACCCACTCCAATATTCTTGCCTAGAGAATCCCAGGGATGGCGGAGCCTGGTGGGCTGCCGTCTATGGGGTCGCACAAAGTCGGACAGGACTGAAGCGATTTACCAGCAGCAACAACAGGTTTATAACTTAATTATTTTAACTATTAGTTTTTCTTCAAATTCTGAAGTTGATATAGTAAAAGGTTATTAAACTAGAGACATATATGTTAGGTTAAAATTTCCTGGATAGTTGCCAACAAGAATGTTATTTGCCTGCATTGAAGTGAAACTATATCCCTAATGTTAAGTCCTGACTTCTTTCAGAGGTGGAGTTTGGGGGTGGGGGTCGGTTTCCTTAATGTGGAAACTAAAGGATTAGCATCAGGAGCTTAGAGAAGACTTTCAGTTCTCAAGATATCCTTTTTTGTCTACCCTGTAGGTTTGCCCATGGAGTTAAACACTTGGAAAAACATTTTGCAAAGAAAAATGTGACATGATTGTTCATGGGAAATCTTAACTCCACCCAGGAAAAGATAAATGGTACTCAAGAACTACTCTTTAAGAGTGAGGTGTTTATTGAAATAAGGGAGGCTAATTGTCAAAAATGATGAGAAACAAATGTGAAAACCCCATGTTTGGAACTCTGGCTACATGGAGCGTTTAAACAAGCATATGCTGTATTTCAAAAGAAGAGCCATAGTTTCAGACATTACCATTTTTTGGAAAAAATGTTCAGCATAAGAATGAAAAAAGATTTTAAAACATGGTTGCCAAAGAACAAGAAACAAGGAACATGGCTGCCAAAGTTATCTTCTCTGAAACACTGGAGCTCCATTTTGATATCAGTTTGGCTTTTTTATAATATTCAGTGACATCACAGACCCGTCTTGCTGGAGACGTGCTAAAGGGGCTGATATCTGAAAACTGCTAGAGATAGAATTCTCTATGGATATGAGCTGTTTAGCTTTGCTTATCCAAGTTCTTGATCTTTCCAAGAATCTATTAATTTCCAGAGCATCCTAAAATAGAGTTTCGTAAACCTGGCACTATTGACATTTTGGAAGGTTAATTCTTTGTTGAGAGAAGAACTATCTTGTATACTGTGGGATTTTAGCAGCAATTGTGACCTCTGTATTGATGCCAATAGCAGCTCCCACCCAGTTGTGAGGACCAAAAATGTCTCCAGGCATTTCATATATATTCATGGGTAAGGGGATGGGAATTCGAAATAATTGCCCTGGCTGAGATCCACTGTTTTGGAGGATAAAACATTAATTTAGGGTTCTCAGAGAAATTGTGCATTATATATTTGCAAATATATTCAACAAGGGTGCAAACTCCATTAGTCAAAGAAAACATAAATCTGGCCCCCACTAAAAAAGCCAGTAAATTTATGATTCTTCAGTTCCCTTCAGGTGTTTAGTGCTATGTGTGGTACTTTCACAGATTTTGGTCCTGACTCCATCATTTGTTGCTGGTTTGACTGAGGGCTTGTTACCTGACCTCTCTAAGCCTCAGTTTTTCTCATCATAAAATGGGGACTGTACCTGCCTGAGAGTTTGTAATAATGATCAAAGAAAACCACCTATCTTAGTATTCATACTTGGAAATTCCCTCATAAATCATTTGTTATTATATGGCACAATTCATATTCAGCTTTAATGAGGTAGATATATAATACCCTTTTTACAAAACCACAAATTCAATCAGGACTGACAGATCTCATTAATGCGAACAAGTTTAATAACCATATAGTAGGACTTACAAATAATTAGAGCTCTTTCCAGCTTTCATTTTGACTTGCTTTTAGTTTCCTTCATGTTGGATGTGCATGAATCACTTGTTTCTGAGCCATCAGCCCAGTTTTTGTTTTTAGTGGGAGTGCTTGGGAAAATAGTCAACATCAACTTAACTGCAGTTTGACAAACCACAGAGGTGTTTCAGTAAACATGTAGCAGGCTGAGCTGTGTGCCTTTAGGAATCAGTGAATGCTGACCAAGAACATCCTCTTTGGGGGCCCACCCTGTCGCCATAACACAGTCCAAACAATCCTCCAAAATCATGGAGGGATTCGGATTGTTCAAAGCTTCATGTTAACCAGAAAATCCACCAGCCACATGAGAGCATGAGGAGGGCTCTCCCAGTGGGCAAGAGTGGCCAATGGTTCAAGCGACAAGAAGAAACAGGCCTATCTGGGCGTTTCCTGCTCGTTTCTGCTAAAATTTCCCAAAGACCATGCTGCTCAGGATTGTGAAAGGGACCAGTGACTTCTTTGAGAAACAAAATATTTTTCACAAAAGTTTCCCCCAGAGGGATTAGGATGTTTACAACACTTGGAGAACAGCCAAGTGGGAGTGAATTCCAGCACAGCATGGAGAAGTGATCAAGTTTACAACCTGTGGGCTGGATCAAGGGCGAGCATGCCAAATATCTCCCCCAGAGTGGCATTAGCTGGAGAGATCCCACTTCAGGGGGATTTTATAAGGAAGGGAAGATGACTGCACATCAACAATCATGTCCATCTGTGCAAGCTCAGGAAGGCCTCAGCTGAGGAAGACATGGGGTCTTCAGCTTGGGGCACCAGTAAAGCCAAAGAGGTGGCAGCTGCCCCTCTTTCCTGCTAGCCTCATCTTCAGCAGCGAGGTGCCTACTCATTTGTACTCATTTCAAGACCAAGACACAGGAGGACAACTCACGTTAGCATGGGCCAACGACAAATGTATCCACTGAAGGAGGAAGAGTTGAATCAGCCAAGAAAGACCCTCAGTCAAAGGGAAACATGCAAGCACAAACTCTGACATCATCGCAGTGGGAGTGTGGGGTGAGCATTTCTCCGGGGAAGGGGACTGCTGTTCCTGTTCTGAGCTTGCAAAGCTAGAGATGGCTACTCAGAGATTCAGTCACTTCCCACAGATAACCTTGATGTGCAGCAGTGTCAATACTTTAAATCAAGCCCACTGGCTGCTTTTGTAAATTCTGTTTCATTGGATACAGGCAGGCCCATTCATTTATGTGTCAAGACTGTAGGAGCCTGCAAAGCCTTTATCTACTATCTGGCTCTTTGTAGAAAAAAATAGGCTGACTCCTGCTTTAAATAATTTTCTCAGGGAATATCTAGAGTTAAAATATGGCTGAAGTAAAACCAAAATGGTTACAGGTTTGACAAACCCTTCCCCTTCCTATGTTTCTATGTGTTTATTCCTGTACTTACTGTGAGACACTTCATTGTTTATACCTCCTCTTTTTAAAGGCTAAAACATATGAGGCAGTGTATTTATGTTTAAACTTGCCATGTAGATTTGATCATTTATAAACAAATAACGAGGCTCCCATTATGCTGATTGTTCAAGAATCACATATGTTACATTTATGATTCCCAACTTCAACTGTTTTTTAAATAACCAACTAATTTCAGATTACAAACGGATAAGAAAGATCCTTTCATATATTTAAATCTCTTGCAAAGTCTCTAAAATCTGAACAAGATTTGACAAAAGTAAATGCCTACACTCTTGCTAATTTAATTATTACTAGTTAAAATAATTGTATTTTCCCCAGGCTTGCCTTAGATGCCCCTGGGACTTGTCTATAACTCAAGATTTCAAAAAAGACTGATGCTAAAGGCTCTATGAGGAACTTCCTCCTAGTCTTCATGTTCTTTCCATAATTGCTAAAATTGCCTCATAATCGAACCGGATTGTTATTAATAGTTCGTGAGAAGGCTCTTGTGGGTTTCCTAATGAACAACGTAGTCCATGCTGTGTTTCCTCTGATGTTTCCTCATAGTCTATGAGTTAATGACAAAATGATGGGAAGTAAAAAATAAAACAAGAAGAACATTCTACAGTTTTTTGTCTCTAAGAATTTTCTTGATGCTACAGTTCATACTGCTAATGATTTTTAAACAACGGTAAAATTTAACTTAAAAAAAAAAAAAAAGGATTTATTTTATTTCAAAACAGCCAAGCAACCAAACAAAACCATTTACTTTGGGTCTGCTATATTCAAGCAAAGCACTTCTTTGGGCACTGGTGGTTCTCAGAATATCTGAGATAATATCACTCTTCAAAATACTGCCAATCTAGGGAAAGATAATCAGACACATTTCAATTCACACTTTGAAAACTAAGTTTTGGTGGAGGAAAAGCAAAATGCAATGGGAACATAGTATAAAGAACAATTAATTCCAAAGGAGGAAGAGGGCAAGGTGCCTAGAAAATACTTCATGGAGAATATGCACAGCAATTCAGTCTTACAACTTCTCATGGGTGTGAAAGGGTGAGATTGAGGGCTCAGGTTCACGTACTTTGTGGAGAGAAAATATTATGAACAAATGCAAAGAGGTGTGTGAGTCTGTTTTGATCACTTACTATACTGCCTTGATATTATTTATTCATGGGTCTGCTTTTCCTCACCAGACTTTAAGTTCTTAGGAAGGAGCTATATCTTCATCACTGTACCACCAGAGCTTCACATAATAGAGTTTCTTGAGTTCAGCAATGAATCAATCATGTGATGCAATTCATGACTCAACTTATTTCAGTTGCAAGTCAAAATTTCCAAATTCAAGCTTTAAAAAACTATAAACTTTAATCTCAGCCTTATTCTTACTGATTTACCAGGTAAACCTCTTAGATCCTCAGTTTTCTAAGCTGCAATTGGAAATTGGGGGGTGGTCAGGGGCATGACAGGGGAAAAGTAACAATATATCACAGGGATTGGGATAAAATGAGATAACACATGTAAAGCATCTACCTAACTTCATGCTGGACCCAGGAGATAATTAAATCGGCTTCATTTCTTTTCTTTTCTTTTTTTTTAAAATTGATTTTTATTTTTTAGTTTGTTTTGCTTTCCAATACTGTGTTCGTTTTGCTATACATTGACATGAATCAGCCACAAGTGTACATGAACTCCCAATCCCAACCCCCACCTCCCCCCTCCCGCCCCACACCCTCTCTCTGGATTATCCCCGTGCATCAGTCCCAAGCATCCTGCATCCTGCATTGAACCTAGACCGGCGATTTGTTTCACTTATGATATCATACATGTTACACTGCCACTCTGCCAACCCATCCCACCCTCTCCCTCTCCCACAGAGTCCAAAAGGCTGTTCTATACATCTGTGTCTCTTTAGCTGTCTTGCATACAGGGTTATCATTACCATCTTTCTAAATTCCATATATATGTGTAAGTATACTGTATTGGTGTTTTTCTTTCTGGCTTACTTACTCTGTATAATCGGCTCCAGCGTCATCCACCTCATTAAAACTGATTCAAATGTATTCTTTTTAATAGCTGAGTAATACTCCATTGTGTATATGTACCACAGCTTTCTTATCCATTCATCTGCTGNTGGGGGTCGGGATGGGGAGTTCATGTACACTCGTGGCTGATTCAGGTCAATGTGTAGCAAAACGAGTACAGTATTGTAAAGCAAAACAAACTAAAAAATAAAAATTAATTAAAGAAAAAAAAAAAGATCAAACCAGTCAATCCTAAAGGTAATCAATCCTGAATACTCACTGGAAGGACTGAGATGAAGCTGAAGCTCTAACATTTTGCCCAACTGATGCGAAAAGCTGACTCGTTGGAAAAGACCCTAATGCAGGGAAAGACTGAAGGCAAAAGGAGAAGGCAACAGAGGATGAGATGTTTGGATGGCATCACTGATTCAATGGACATGAACTTGGGAAAAGTCCAGGAGATGGTGTGGGACAGTTGGACACAACTTAGCGACTGAACAAGAAGTACGTGAACATACAAAGACAAGACAGATCCACACCTGATGTTTACTCCTGGCCTGCATATGGTGAGTATGCTGACTGCATGCCCTCAGGCTCTACTCATTTGAATGTGTCCACTCCTCTATGTGAAAAGGGAAGGTCCCAAACTGCCACCACTTCTCTGTAACCAATTATGGTAAAATCATCTTTGACGTATCACTCCACATAGCAAAAAACATCAAGTTCATTTATGTAGTAAGTTCACTCTTGTTAGTTTCTTCATGATTCCAATCTTATAATATCAAATAAACAACCATGATTTGTTAAAAAGCTTAGTCAATAAAAAGGTTTTTCTATTGTAATTCGTTATTGTAAAAGAAAAGTTCTGACGTTACAACTGGCAAAAAGCATCTCAGTGGCTATCTGGGAACAATTCCTGTTTTGACATGAGATTGGTCACAGAACATGAAGAGTTAGACACTGACTACTTTGGTGAACTTTCAATGTTGAAACAATTGTAACACAAATAGAAACCCTGAGTCCATACAGCAGTCCTTAGGTGATCTGGCATACACTGCATATACATTTTTAATTTAGTGAAATGAAAACAGAAAATCATAAAAAAAAAGTTCTCATAGAACTTACACACACTGGAAAACACATCAGTTCAGTTCAGTTCAGTTGCTCAGTCGTGTCTGACTCTTTACAACCCAATGAATCCCAGCACGCCAGGCCTCCCTGTCCATCACCATCTCCTGGAGTTCACTCAAACTCACGTCCATCGAGTCAGTGATGCCATCCAGCCATCTCATCCTCTGTTGTCCCAGTTTCCTCTGCCCCCAATCTCTCCCAGAATCACGGTCTTTTCCAATGAATCAACTTTTCACATGAGGTGGCCAAAGTACTGGAGTTTCAGCTTTAGCATCAGTCCTTCCAAAGAACACCCAGGGCTAATGTCCTTTAGAATGGACTGGTTGGATCTCCTTGCAGTCCAAGGGACTCTCAAGAGTCTTCCCCAACACCACAGTTCAAAAGCATCAATTCTTTGGTGCTCAAGCCTTCTTCACAGTCCAACTCTCACATCCATACATGACCACTGGAAAAACCATAGCCTTGACTAGACGGACCTTAGTTGGCAAAGTAATGTCTCTGCTTTTCAATATGCTGTCTAGGTTGCTCATAACTTTCCTTCCAAGGAGTAAGCATCTTTTAATTTCATGGCTGCAATCACCATCTGCAGTGATTTTGGAGCCCAAAAAGATAAAGTCTGACACTGTTTCCACTGTTTCCCCATCTATTTGCCATGAAGTGATGGGACCAGATGCCATGATCTTCATTTTCTGAATGTTGAGCTTTAAGCCAACTTTTTCACTCTCCCTCTTTCACTTTCATCAAAAGGCTTTTTAGTTCCTCTTATCAGAACATTCCAATTTGAAAAAAAATTGCTGCAATAGGTTTACCATCTTGAACATTAAATTTATTTTTTAAATAATGATCTTTAGATACTTTTGGACATTTCAATGATCAAAGAAACTCTTGACTACACAGACTTTATTTTCTAAAGTAGGAAATTGCTTTGGCTTATGTTTGAAAGTTTTTTAAAACAATTTTTAAATTGAAGGTAGAGTTTTTCCTTTAAACATTGTTTAATTTGAAATTTTATTTTATCAATATGCTCCACTTACCTTTTTCTTTTTTCTACTGGAGTTTAGTTGTCAAGACTTATAATGCAGCTTTTAAGTAGTAAAATCATCCATCCAAGACCTGATAACAAGGAAGCTCATGAAAGATGGCTTGCAACTGAAGCTCCAATACTTTGGCCACCTCACGCAAAGAGTTGACTCATTGGAAAAGACCTGATGCTGGGAGGGATTGGGGGCAGGAGGAGAAGTGGATGACCAACGATGAGATGGCTGGATGGTATCATGGACTCGATGGACGTGAGTCTGAGTGAGCTCCAGGAGATGGTGATGGACAGGGAGGCCTGGCGTGCTGCGATTCATGGGGTCGCAAAGAGTAGGACACGACTGAATGACTGAACTGAACTAAACTGAACTGATGCTTCTTTTAACATAGTTTTAAAAAATCACTTTGTAACTAATAGGAATTATCTAGTTCTTTTTTAGTGACTCAAAACTTTCCTTTAAAAGCCATATTGGCTTCTCTATATTGCTGACTATTTCTTTTTTCCAAGTTTAATTTTTTTGTTGGAGGTATAATCATTCTTTTAGGAAAACTATTACTTTATCTGAACATGTCATCATTCAAAATGGCTATGTCTACAGAAAAATTGAAAGTAGGGTAAAATATCAATGTTCAGTAAAAGAACTATGAAAATATTTGAAATCTGGTTTTTCTTCACAGCAAAAAGCAAGTTTGCTTTCCAGAACACCATCCAGATAGCATCAAAACACATTAACTAACCATATGGACCTATTCCCAAGAACCAGTTTCAGAGTCATTGGGTTTTCTGACTTTGGACAAGATAATGTCATTTCTTTTGACATGATTTGCTAAAATTCAAATTAAATGCAACCTGAACTATCATTATCCATAAATACTGGTGATATCTTATATTATGAGATCTAGCATAATTTCTGTTTTTCTCTGATATAACCAACCTTCCATTCTGGGATGTTAATTCATATGAAAGGGTAGCTTTAGAAGTAAATATGAAAGTACTCTTAAGCCATGGAAAATTTGTTCATCTTAAAGAGTTTTTTTGGTTTGGTGATGCTTGCTTAATTTTTGCTTTCTTCTTACTCCCAGAGTTAACCCAAATCATCAGTTTCTAATGCCTTAATTGCAATCATGTCTAAAAAGTTAATGCATGAAAAACCAACAAAGCAACTTCAAGAAAATCATTAGAGTACTAGACGGCTATTAATGATGATGATGATAATAATGGTATTTTATACCTCTACAATGTCTTTCATCTAACTATCTCAGAGAACTTTACTAATAAATACTTTGATTTTATCCAAACAAACCTGTTTTTCCAATTATATGCACTTCTGTAAAGCTGCTTCAAATATTAGCATTAATCATAAACCCAGAATCCCTCAATTTTAGCATTTCAACCATTTATACGCTTAGCTTATTTAAAGAATGAAAGTGAAAGTCATTCAGCCATGTCCAACTCTTTGCAACCCCATGGACTATATAGTCCATGGAATTCTCCAGGCCAAAATATTGGAGTGGGTAGCTGTTTCCTTCTCCAGGGGATCTTTCCAACCCAGGAATTGGACCCAGGTCTCCCACATTGCAGGCAGATTCTTTATCAATTGAGCCATCAGGGAAGCCCAAGAATACTAGAGTGGGTAGCCTATGCCTTCTCTAGGGGACTTCCAGACCCAGGAATCAAACCAGGGTCTTCTGCATTGCAGGTGGATTCTTTATCAGCTGAGATGCCAGGGAAGCCTATTTAAAGAATATTTGTGCAATTTTTGATGTTCTAGAAACAGCTTGCTTCCTGGGAATTGATTACAAGTGTTATCAAAGTTAAATATCTCTTATTGTAAGAGGCAGCAGAATAAATATAGATCTATATATCTCTTTTCTAGATCAGGAATTGAAATTCTAATGACCTGGAAAACAAATCTTTGAGAAATTGTTCTGATCTCAATAAAACTTTGGCTTTTTTTTTGTCATTCTTTCAACTTGAATAGCAAAACTCTTTGTATGTTTTTTAAAAATACATGCACAGCCACACACCTTGGGCTTAATAGTGGTCTGACATATTGTAAGGCACCCTGAATGTGAGAGGACTCTAAGAGTGATCTTTCTTCCTCTGTGCTGTGCAGTCGTCCCCTCCCAGGTGGTACTAAGGGGTGTACCTTAGAGAAAAGGGCAGCCTTGACCAGGGGGTACTTTATAATCTGTTGTGAAAGGCATCAAGTACTGATGGTCTCCTGTTAGAACCTATAATCAGGCTCCCCAGACTCATCTAGGAACAATTCAAAACACTTGACTTGGTTATTAGTCAATGTTTCATAAAAAAAAAAAAAAAAAAAAAAACACACACACACTACGAATCCTACTGCGTTTATATGCTCAGTTGCGTCCAACTCGGCAACTCCATGGACTTTAGCCCGCCAGGCTCTCTGTCCACGGGATCTTTCTGGCAAGAACACTGGAGTGGGTTGCCATTTCCTACTACAGGGAATCCCCAGGGATCAAACCTGCATCTCTTTTGTCTCCTGCCTTGGGAGGTGAGCTTTTCATCAACTGTGCCACCTGGGAAGCCCACTGGCCTGCAAGATTGCTGTTAATAGTTAAGGAAGTTCTTAGAACAATGCCAGGCCCCTCGTGATTGCTTATGACCCAGGGAAACAATCCCATTGAAAATTAAATGAAAACAAAACAAAATAGAAAACGGAGTGATATATAAAGAAAGTTCAATTTCTGCCTTATGGCCAAATCTCTTACCCTGGTATCCATGGATCATCTCCTCTCTAAAAAGATTTCAGATGATCTGTAGACAAAAATGGGGTTGAATATATCCATGGTAGGGGTTTGCCAGGTGGTGCTAGTGGTAAAGAATCTGCCTGCCGATGCAGGAGATGCAAGAAATGCTGGTTTGATCCCTAAGTTGGGAAGATCCCCTGGAGGAGGGCATGGCAACTCACCCCAGTACTCTTGCCTGGTGAACCCCATGGACAGAGGATACTTGCAGGCTACAGGCTACAGGGTCGCACAGAGTCAGACATGACTGAAGCAACTTAGCACGCACACTTATACATGGAATTTCTCTAGGATCCATTCCTCTTATCAGAGACTCCAAATAGTCCCTGACCCAAGAAAGTTCAGAAACCATTGCCTCATAGCCATAGAATTGTTGTGAATGACAGGAAGATTCTCTCCTTTCCTTAATTATTATATCCTCAGAAAATTGCCCCCCTCCACCATTTTTTTAACAATTAAATATTTGATCAATTACTATTTGGTGCTAACAATTTCCTGATGATCTTAATTGCAAAGGTAAGTGTACAGTTCACAAACCCTATACTGCTACTGCTAAGTCACTTCAGTCGTGTCCGACTCTGTGAGACCCCATAGACGGCTCCATAGATGGGGGACCCCACCAGGCTCCCCCGTCCTTGGGATTCTCCAGGCAAGAACACTGGAGTGGGTTGCCATTTCCTTCTCCAATGCACGAAAGTGAAAAGTGAAAGTGAAGTCGCTCAGTCGTGTCTGACCCTCAGCAACCCCATGGACTGCAGCCTACCAGGCTCCTCCATCCATGGGATTTTTCAGGCAAGAGCGCTGGAGTGGGGTGCTATACTACTACCCTATACTACTGATCTACCATTCCCTGGTCACACTAGCCTAGTTGATATTTTTTCCTATTTCTTATTTTCTTCCTCTCCATCCTTCATACTTATAAATCACCTTCCACTAACTTCTGGATAAACAGACATTAGAATGCTGATATGTAGATTTGTGTGGCAAGATGGAGTTGCAGAGTATCTGTCATTCCTAGTCATGAGAGTTTGTTAAGTAGCTCCAAGCTTAAAAGTATTTACTGAAAGTTAGGGTATGATCCATGTTCATTTTATAGATCAGAAAATAGGGTTCTGAGTGGTCAAATGACTTGTCTAAATTTATCCGATTATTATAGGAAAGAGCCACAACTCAATCCTAGGAGACTCAACTCATAATCCTATATCCCACCAAGGACATCTTTCCCAAAGAAACACAGCCTAGCCTTCCTTTCCTACAACACTCCATTTAAAAAGGTTTCAAAATCAGATAACAGTACATTTCAGTTAATATGACTCTGTATTGGGAGACATTAGAGGATCTTTTTAAAAATTAAATAACTGTTCAAGATTTTTATCCCAGGTGTGACCAGAAGATATTCCATGGAACAAAAGTACTGAAACGATGTTGAACTACATTAAGTCATATCTTTGAAAGTAATTCCTCAGGATGGAGAGTTGAGCGAGGAATATTTTTTTTCCTTCTATTTTCCCTAACAACCTTCCCAAAACTTATATTCTGAATAAATTATCCATCAAAAGAAGTTTTTTTTTCCCTTTGTCTTGCCTACCTGCTTCAGTAAATCAAAGTTCTTAATCAACACTGCTCCTTGTCTATGGCAACCCACTCCAGTACTCTTGCCTGGAAAATCCCATGGACAGAGGAGCCTGGTAGGCTGCAGTCCATGGGGTCGCTAAGTGTCAGACCCGACTGAGCGTCTTCACTTTCACTTTTTCACTTTCATGCATTGGAGAAGGACATGGCAACCCACTCCAGTGTTCTTGCCTGGAGAATCCCAGGGACGAGGGAGCCTGGTGGGCTGCCATCCATGGGGTCGCACAGAGTCGGACACGACTGAAACGACTTAGCAGCAGCAGCTCCTTGTCTAAAACATTTTTCTTAGTTTCAGTCTCTTCCATCTCTCACTATGACTGGTCTTTCTGGGGCTATTTTTCTACTACAATCAAGCTGGCTGTACTTTTGCCAGATCAATCTTTCTACAATACACACTAGGTAACATTATCCTCCTGACCTACTACAGAATACTACTGAAGGAACTTCCCTGGTGGACCAGCAGCTAAGATTCTGTGCTCCCAGTGCAGGGAGTCTGGGTTCAATCCTTGGTCAGGGAATGAGATTCCCCATGCTGCAACTAAAGATCAGTGATCCTCAAGCTGCAACTAAGACCCAGCACAGCCAAATAAATAAACATTAAAAAAAATAATAATACTGAAGGTTGTTATCATCTGGACTCAATTGTTTAATTTTTGTCTATTATTCCACACTCAGGATACAAATATGTGATACATTTATCATCACATCCCACCCAACCTCATGTATTCATTCAACAAATAGTTGTTGAATATCTACCATGTTTCATGTACTTTGCTAAGCCCTAGGAATATCCCAGGCATGTGGCCCCTGATCTCATAGATCTCATGGCTAAGCAGAGAAGACAGACAATAAACATGATAAATGAAATCTAGAAGTATTCTTAAGGAAACAAAGTTGTTGCTGAAATACAGAAAATGGGGATGGAGCTCCTGGAAGAGAGGAAGAAATCTAGTTAAATAAGATGGTTGGGGAAGACATAGCTGAAGATGTGACTTTTAAATAAGAGGAAGTCATCTTTGCAAAGGAGCATTCCAGATTGAGGGACCAATAGGTATGAAGACCCTGAGTGGGACAGAGCTTGCAAAAACAGAAAGAGGCCTCTTTGAAGAACGAGAGACCAGCATGTTGGCCTCCAATGAGACAGAGTCCACATCATACAGGTCTTTAGACCCATGGAAATAATTTGAGTTTTTACCCAATGTAATGGGAAACCAATAAAGAATTTTAAGCAAAGAAATGTCACAATGTGATCAATATTTTTAAAACTACATCAAGGAGACATCCATAACCAAAGTAAGCCTCTGTCTTCACAGGGGAATTATAATAGCAATTATACTGAAAAGCAAAAGTATTGAGATTTAGAAAAAAAAATAGTTAAAACATGTTGTATAAATATGTGTTTATATGAGATTTTCTGCTAACATAACACTGGAAAATTTTAGAAGCTCTGTCTTAGGACTGGAACAGTCTAGAGTCTATCTAGCTTTGGTCTATTGTCCGACATGATGTGCGTGGAGACAAGGTGAGAGGAAGAGCATTCAGTCATGACTCCAACTCTTCTGGCCCAAATCTATTGGAAGAGTCTTGGCGGGGGTGGGGAGTGGGGGGAGGGGAAGGTGAGGAGGGTAGGGACAGAAATACAATATTGATTTCAGAATATTTAATACATTATAAAGCAAGCTTAGCCTGAATTTCAGAGTATGAAAACATGATATTTCTAAGTAAATTCCATATAGTAGCAAAGTAGCTAACATCTAAGAAAATCGAATAGGTAAGACAAGTCAGAAGAATACCTAAAATGTCAAAAAAAAAAAAACCACCAAGCCTACAGCATTCCTACTCAATCTGAGTGAGATTTTCAAGTCCTTTGTATGTTTACATCCTGTCTAACGTATTGTTGTTCAGTCGCTAAGTCACGTCCGACACTTTGCCACCCCATGGACAACAGCGCATCTAGATTTCCTGTCCTTTACTGTCTCTTGGAGTCTGCCCAAACTCATGTCCACTGAGTCAGTGATGCCATCTAACCATCTCATCCTCTGTCACCCTCTTCTCCTCTTACCCTCAAACTTTCCCAGTATCAGGGTCTTGTCCAGTGAGTTGGCTCTTTGCATCAGGTGGCAAAATTATTATAGCTTCAGCTCAGCATTATCCCTTCCAATGAATATTGATTTCCTTTAGGACTGACTGGTTTCATCTTCTTGCTGCCCAGGGGACTCTTGAGAGTTTAACAAGAGAGTATTTTTTTTTTTTTTGACAAAAATGGGGAGTAGACCCTTAGAAAAAAAGTGTAGAAATAGATTTTGGACAAACATATTTTCACTGGGCTTCCCTGATAGCCCTTAGTTGGTAAAGAATCCTGCATACAGGGCGGATTTATGTAGATGTATGGCAAATCCAATACAATATTGTAAAGTAATTAACCTCCAATTAAAATAAATACATTTATATTAAAAAAATAAAATATCCTTAAAAAAAAAAAAGAATCCTGCAATGCAGGAGATTCTGGTTCGATTCCTGGGTTGGGAAGATCACCTTGTAACATATGTAAATATGTTAAAAATACAAACATATTTTAAGAGCAAGCAAAGATTGAAGTAGGAAGCAGCATTGCCATGGGAAAAGCCAGGCTATGTTTCCACATCACTGAGGTCCTTTGAGATTACCATTGACTTTCCTTCAGTTAGACCTGAATTGTCCTATCACTGCAAAGAAAGCAATGGCACCCCACTCCAGTACTCCTGCCTGGAAAATCCCATGGGCGGAGGAGCCTGGTAGGCTGCAGTCCATGGGGTTGCTAAGAGCCAGACACGACTGAGCGACTTCACTTTCACTTTTCACTTTCAGGCACTGGAGAAGGAAATGGCAATCCACCCCAGTGTTTTTGCCTGGAGAATCCCAGGGACGGGGAGCCGGTGGGCTGCCGACTTTGGAGTCTCACACAACTGAAGCAACTTAGCAGCAGCAGCAGCAGTCCTATCACTGAAGACACAGAGAGGGTTAGGCACCCTCTCTGAAACCACTGTGTGGGCTGATATCCACGTCACTTGCCTTCCCGCCTGAGTTCCACATGACTTTTGCTATTTATCCTCTAGACCTATGGCTCTGAATCAATAACCTTTCTTTTCTACTGAAGCTGCTCTTAAAAACACATGAACAAGGTGAGAGAACATGTATTTTTTCTGAGTCTCAAAACACTATTGTTCACCCTGGAGAACATTGATCCGGGATTGTGGCTATGCATGAGACTATGTGGAAATGGAAAAGAAAATCTTCTGACAACACCTTACATGAGTTACAGAACCCACGAATCCAGAGCACTGGATAATAACCTGTTAACTCTATGACAGTCAGTTCCATATAAGCCTCGTGTCACTGTCTCATAGTCCCTAGCACTGTCCCCCAGGGAGGTAAACACAATGCAGTAATTCAGCTGTGCTCCTGCTGCTTTCTTCAGGATGCTAACAGAGGATGGCACCTGATTTCCTTTAACCTTTCTTTTGATCAAATTCCCAGGTAGCTCCAGTAATTCCAAGACACAGCCAACTGAGTTTGAAGATACTACAAATACGCTTCTAGAACTGCAGCAGTAATGAAAGCGCTGATATCCTACCAAGCACGGCGGGCTCTTTAGAACAGCCTTTTAAGACTTTGATTAACAATCTGGAATCCTATGTTGGGGCTCTGCAGCTTGCTTTTAGTGTAAAATATCACCTACCCTACACAATTTGCTTGCAATTTAGCCCAAAGATTACTTCAAGCAGAGTCATTAAAATGACACTCTGAGGAAACCCATTCAAAGTTTGATTCCTCATTTTTATGCAGTAGTGAAGAATTTTCTCTAGCCTTTAAAGAGTTATACAGACGGTCCCCAACTTTATGATGGTTCAACTTATAATTCCTTGATCTCACAATGGTACAGAAGCAATATACCTTCGTCGAAACTGAACTTGGAATTGTGAATTTTGATCTTTTCTTGGGCCCAGCAATATGCAGTAGATACTGTCTCCTGATGCTGATCTACGGCCATGAGCTGTGTCTCCCAGTCAATCAGTGGTCATGGGTTTAATAAAACCCATATATTCCTAACCTTTCCTATCCATACAACAACTCTGATTTTCACTTTCAGAACCTTATTCAAAATATTACATGAAAAATGCAATACTTTATTATAAAATAGGCTTTTTTTGTTAGATGATTTTACCCAACTATAGGCTAATGTAATTGTTCTGAGCATATTTAAGGTAGGTGAGGCAATGATTTTTAGTTAGTTAGCTGTATTAAATGTTTTTCAACTTACAACAGGTTTATTGGGATGTAACCCCATGGTAAGTCAAAGAAGATCTGGATTCCTTTCCATTTCATCATCTTTGCCTGATACTCATCAGCTCAGGGTCAGCCAACAAGTTTGAGGCATCAGCTGCCAACACTGCTCATTAGAGGAAAAGCATCCTTCCCAGATCAACTATGCTGCTGCTTACAGAAACAAATACCAAACAACTTCAGACATTTATCTTCCTTAAGAAGCTACAGGAAGATGGGAGGTGCTGTTTTCTAAGTGGGAAAACAAACAAAACTATGGAAACACCAGGGAGTCAAGAGTCAATGGGATCTGCAAAACAGATGCCTTAGTAATAAAAATAAATAAACTTGAAACATATCCTCTGCTGAAATTTGTTTACACCAGGTTTTAAGAATGTAAGACTTAATTTATATTGCAATAATACATGGCAAAATAGAAGGCTATTTTCAAAATTCTTTATCTGAAGTCAGGTTACCTAGGTTGAATTCTGGCCTTGTCACTTATTGGTTGTTAAATTTAGGCAACTAATTCACTATATCTGAGTTTCTTCTGTAAACTGGGTGTAAATATAGAAATCTCATAGGGCTGATGGGAGGGTTAAATGAGATAATGTATGTAGAAACTATAAATATGTCTGTCCCACTATAGAAAGAGAAAATAATTTTATATGCTGTTGCTATAACTATTATTGTTATTTATCACCATTATCATCACTGTCATCTTGTCATATATATATATATATATATATGAAATTGTAACAAACCATAAGGAGCCATAGCCAGAGTGTTCCATTATATAGGTAACAGAAACTGATGTCCTTATGATTAAAAAAAAAAAAAGGAAATTAAGACCTCTCAACTAAATAGAGCAAAGTCACAGCTAGAACTCTGAACTCTTCCTTTGGGGAGTGCCCTTTGGAACTTGTGTCGGGAAATGAACTCCAGCATCACTTCAGTTCTGCTTTCACTAATACTCTTGCACCATTTTCCTGAGTCACTGGTTCCAAGTTACAAAGCCTGTTTTCTCCTCACTTTCTCCTGAAGGCATTAGGTGTTGCAGGAAAAAGTCACAGCCTGCGATTTCCTTTGTCCTGTAGATAACTACTTACTCATGTTTGAACTCACATCTTTTGGCCTACAAAGCCATTTACATACAGATACCTCCATACTCACTCTTATTTTTCTTCCTTCTCTTACCCTCATCCCTCTTTCTCATTTTCTTCCTCCTCCTTCCTCTTTTCTCTCTCCTTAACCCTTTCTCTAGACACCTTCAGCTATTTTCTAAGCTATCTTCAAATTATTTTCTTTTCTTTCTACTGTAAACAAAAAAAGATTTTCCCCTTGTTAAATCTTTTCTTACCATTGAGACCTTTTGTTAATAATCCACAATTCCTCATCCACTAACTTGTATATCTTATAATCTAGCACATATGTTTGCCAAGCTTATTGGGATCTCTTGCCTGAAAGCCACCAAAAAAAAAAAGCTACATCTTGTTGTACCCTTTTCTCAGCCCCTAATGCTCTTAATCTCTCAACCAGCATCATTATGGAACCTCATCTCTTGCCACACACTTTTCCCTTGGAATTCATTATATCCGGACCATCCTAATTGTCCTCCCAGTCATTTTTCATACTTCTCTGTCTTTAGTACTTATCTATTCTTTCTCACTCCATATTTATTTTCAATTCAAAAAGCCATCATTCTAAAAATATCTCTATTTAAACCCTATCCACAATCTCTCCTGTATTCCCTATCTGTATTAAGCCTCTATAGTTTGAACTTTGTCTTCTCACTAAAACCTTTTCATTTCCTCCTGATTTTTCTATTTCTTGTCCTGGTCATGAGTGGCTCTCAAGATATTTGAAGTAAAAATGGCCTGGGACTAAATTTCAGCTTAGTCATTGACTATGTTGCTTAGGAGAAGCTCCTTAACTTCTCAGAATTTTGGCACATCGTACATAAAATGAGATTTCAGATGAGGAGTTATAACCAAATAGAGTGTCAAACTCACAAAGAGGACCTCGGGAAGTCATTTCTCCTGCCCATTCCCTATTCTTACCGCACTAGACCTCCCTATCCCTTCCCCACTCCAGACTTCCGGCACTGAAATCATATGGCGAGATTTGACTCCCTCAGTCACATCTCCCATAGGCAATCTGTCACCAGGTCCAGCTTCCTAGTAATTCCTTCATCCTTCCATTCCTATTTCCTTCACCATCTCCAGAGCACAGCTCTCATTCTTCATTACTGGATCCTCACACCAGGCAAACCACTCCAGTGTTCTTGCCTGGAGAATCCCAGGGACGGGGAGCCTGGTGGGCTGCCGTCTCTGGGGTCGCACAGAGTCGGACACGACTGAAGCGACTTAGCAGTAGCAGTAACGTTCTAATATTACTGCTTAAAATAATCATTTTCCCAAGGTAATTCAGCTAACAAGTAGAAAACAAAGATTGAGCCTAGACAGACCACTCTAAATCTATACTCACAGCTATAAGCCTGTCCTGAGTCAGTACCAATGTTTGGGCCTGGAATTCGAAATCCATCATGATCTGACCCACAGTACCATTCCAGACTTTCTTTCCACCAGACCTTTACATGAGTGTTTGATTTACTTTTACTTCCTAAAATAACCTGTCTTTATCTCTCAGGGTTATTTATGCTGTAACAAGAAACTAACTCAGGTGGCTTAAAAGGTAAGGAATGTATTGAGTTGGCCAAAAATTTCATTCAAGTTTGTCTGTAAGATGTTATGGAAAGCTCAAACAAATTTTTTGGCCAACCCAATATTATTTCATATAAAAAGCCCAGAAGTAGAATAGTTCTAGAAATGTTTAATATCATGGCTTAAGACCAGACCTAGGACCCAGAATCCTTCCTCTTCTTACTCCGCTATGTTCAACATGATCTCATGTGAGATCCTCTTGCGTTTGCCAGTTGGTGACTCAGTTTTAGGAAGCATGTACAGATACAACAACATCCAATGAAACGAAGGACAGTAGCTTGACTCTGCATCGTGCTTTTGAGAGAAGAATCTCCTCTTGTATCCCTAACCATATCCAACCTTCCCCATCAGAATTCCCTTGACATTTCATTGGCCAGAGTTATATCACCATCCCAGGGAAACTGTAAACAAAGCACCATGACGCCAAACAGATACAACAGCTTCCAAAGTTTTTGAGATATGGTCAAAAATACATTTTACACTCCAGCTCAGCACATGACTAAATATTTTTCATAATACATATATAACATGCAAATGAAAGTTACATATTTTCCATTGTACTCTCAATATTACTCTATTCTACTAATTTAAAGAAATCTTGATTTTATACTCATTTATAGACGGGCTACCTGCACTTTGAAAAATGCCAGCTCATACTAGTGAGAATTTACCCAAGTTATATTGAAATGGGACGAACTCAGAAATATTATCAGGCCAACAGGGGAAATGACTGTATTGAAGGCAACAAATATTGGACTGGTGCCACAAAAGTACAGTTTTTGCATTGCTGAAATCTGCCATTTGACATTGGAATATATTCTTAAATAAATGTGGTAATGTTATGCATCATTTTAATACACATTTCTCGCTTTATGTTTATTTTGCTAATGACATTGCTTGCTATTTTATATTTATATTAGCCTATGGAAATGATGTTAGATGAAAAGCAAATTCAAGCAATTTTCTTATTTGAGTTCAAAATGGGTCATAAGGCAGCAAGACAACTTGCAACATCAACAACACATTTGGCCCAGGAACTATTAAGGAACATAGAGTGCAGTGATGGTTCAAGAATCTTTGCAGAGGAGATGAGAGCCTTGAGAATGAGGGGCGCAGCTGGCCGGCCGGAAGTTAACAACGACCCATTGAGTGTATCATCGAAACTGATCATCTTATACCTACATGAGAAGTTTCCAAAGAACTCAATGGGGTCATTTGGCATTTGAAGCACATTGGAAAGGTGGAAAAGCTCTTAAGTCCCAGGTGGCACTAACAGTAAAGAACCCACCTGCCAATGCAGGAGACATAAGAGATGCAGATTCAACCCCTGGGTCAGGAATACCCCTGACCCAGGGAGGAGGGCATGGCAACCCACTCCAGTGTTATTGCCTGGAGAATCCCATGGACAGAGGAGCCTGGTGGGCTACAGTCCATAGGGTTGCAGAATTGGACACGACTGAAGTGACTTGGCATCCATGCACACATGAGCTGACTGCAAATAAAAAAATCATGGATTTGAAGTGTCGTCTTCTCTTATTCTGCATGAGGACAAACCATTTCTCGATTGGATTGTGATGTGCGATAAAAAGTGGACTGTATACGACAACCAAAGATGACCAGCTCAGTGGTTGGACCAAGAAGAAGCTCCAAAGCACTTTCCAAAGCCAAACTTGAACCAAAAAAAAAAAGGTCATGGTCACTGTTTGGTGGTCTGCTGCCCATCTGATCTACTACAGCCTCCTGAATCCCCAGGGAAACCATTACATCTGAGAAATATGCTCAGTAAATTGATGAGATACACTGGAAACTGCAGTGCCTGCAGCTGGCATTGATCAACAGAAGGGGCCCAATTCTCCACAACAATGCCCGACTGCAGTTTGCACAACCAGCACTTTAAAAGTTGAACAAACTGGACTAGGAAATTTTGCCTCATCCACCATATTCACCTGACCTCTCGCCAACTGACTACCACTTCTTCAAGCATCTAGACAACTTTTTGCAGAGAAAACACTCCCACAACCGCATGAGGCATAAAATGCTTTCCAAGAGTTTGTTAAAGCCCAAAGCATGGATTTTTATGTTACAGGAATAAACAAAAACTTATTTCTCATTGGCAAAAATGTGTATTTGAGCCTAGTTATAATGATTTACAATTCACAATCCAAAACCATAATTACCTTTGCACCAACCTAATACTTGCCCATTTTGTGTGTCTTAGATTATATATTTATCGTTTATTCATTCCTATGACACCCTTCACTCAACACTTATTGACAAAAATTGGGATTTTCAAACTTGGGATGTTTCAATTTACAGCCAAGAAAGCTGGATTTGTATTTATAAATAAAAGAAAAAGAAAACCCAGCTGAGATTCCTCAGTAGCTTGTAAGTCACAGAAAACAGGGTATTTTAAAAAATTCAAGATCTAGTTTCTTTTGATGATACAAGTAGGGTAAAAGGTCATGGGAGTTCAATTAATTTACTTTAAAATGTTCCTTTTAAATGACGTCCAAAGAATAAATCATCAAAGATTAATCAGGAAAGACTGAGTCTCTCCCCCTTGTTGGCATGTCTAGGGATCTGAGAGCAGCTGGTTGTGCCTCTGTTCTCTCTTCTCCTGATTCATTTTGTGTGTGACCTCAGGGAGAGGTCACCACACGGCCCTAAATTACATGAGCCTGCACATATAGCTGCCACTTTCTCCCTGTAACTATCCTACACTCAGGAACCTTGCTGAGCACAGCAAAGGCTTTAAAGAACTTGAGCTCTGTGTGCAGGTTTGCTCTTTACAGACCTAGAATTATCTGTATTTTTACAGTAACACGGTGATGTATCTAATATGCCTGAGCATCTGCTGGGTACAAAGCTGCTGTGCAAAGTTACAGGGAATCCCATGTGAATAAACTGTAGTGCTGATTATTAAGCAATATGGAGTCTAAGACAGGAAATAATCTTGCAACCTTAGACCCAAAACAAAATTTAGTAGTGGAGGTTTCCAAGAAGGATGCTGACTAGCATTTAAGAAGTACCCACTAAGTGCCTGCATTGTGTTAAGCCATTTATGCAAACTACCTCATTAAAACGCCTCAACTCTTTTGCAGTATTATTCTCTCCATTTTGCAGGTGATGAAACTGAGGCCCAGAGAGGCCCCTTAACTTTTCCAATGGGGCATGGTTAGTAAGCACTAGACCTCAAATGCCGAATGAGATCCTTTAGACTCTAAAGTTTATTGTGTTTTTTTTTTTCCTGTCACTTACTGTAAGTCAAAAAAAGGCAAAAAAGAATTTAATCCAGGCAAAAAGAAAATATGCTTAAAATAGACCTTTAAGTAGAAGGGTTATAACCCTAGTGATGGGCAACAGAGTGACATGCTCTTCCATGAATTTTATAGGCAGGGTGAGTTCAGGGGATATTAAACAGTACAATCTGGCTGCCACATAGGTGAGCTTAGGGGAATAAAAGAAAGCAAATCTAGAGAAGATGGTAAAGTCCAACTACTTTTATCATTCAATAGAGAGTTCCAGAAAGAGAAAGCTCTTTCTGCAGATTGCCAATTAGACTGTGAGCCCAGAGGGCAGGAAGGGCATGAACAGAGGTGACTATCTAAGAACAGGAACCAGATGTCATATTTATCTGTGATTCTCATAGTGAAGCAAGGTGCTGTGTAGCTAGTAGGTCTGCAGTTTACCTCCAAAGAATGAACGCAAGACAAAGGAGGCTTTTCTGCCAAGTTCCTTAAGGAATGGGTCAGGGTAGGTTGTTGAACAGTGGGCAGCAGGGACAGGGACTGACCCAGCAGAGCTAAGGGTAAGCTTGACCTTTCCTTTGTACCAGCCTTCGGATAAGTGAACTAAACATCATAGCCAGCCTTTCAACAGGTCAAATACCATCCTTTCTATATGTAAAAATGATATGCTGGAGGGCAGAAAGTTTCAGGAGGGAACAGACAAAAGGTATAAAAGGCAAATATTTTAAAGGATTTGCAACAGGAGTTTGCATGTGATTGCAAATTGTAATCCTCAAGGTGCACGTAACTCTTGCAACTCTCAGGAGTTAATAATCCCTGGTTTATACTACCAGGCCTCCAAGCCACCTTTCTTGCATACAAATCTGGTACTTTAGATGGAGGAAGAAAGAACCCTAAATTTCTAAGTTTAAGTTGCCTATTGCTTTGCGGGTTAGGTGACAAGGCAGATAACACTGATATGGTGACTTAGCAACACAGTGGATGTAAGTTTGTGCAAAAGCTTGGCTTCAAAGGCTTCGCAAGCTGTTAACATACAGATTAATTTCAAACAGGAAGAGGCTAAAATATGTGGCAGAACAGTTTTACAAAATTAATGCTTGGCTTTATAAGCAGATAAAAGTGAGCCCGCTTGCAGCCTGAGCAAAGAGAAGCAAGCCTAAGCTGTGGGGGTGCAGGGTGATGAGAAGGGACAGAAGTTGGGAAGGCAAGATGTAGAGAGGAAGTCAAGTCTTAGAGGTACACCTGTTTCCGGTATGATGAAAGCGTGGAGTTTTTCTAAATGTGGTAGTCATGAGTGGTACTCATACTAAACAGGAAGTTGTTGGTGACAATTGTTGCTAAGGCTTGATGATATCTTCCACTGGCTCCTATATGCCAGTCACAATACTGTGTGAAGGTGGGCTGGCCACATTTACAGTAGCAAAGTTCAGGTGGAAAATGCCAGGGACTTTCATGCTAGTGTTTTCCAGTAACTGGTGAAAACAAGTGTTGGATATACTGACTCTGGATAAGTATGCACCATGTCTGTAACTCTGTCATGGGGAGTTGGATGACTTTCCAAGTGTGCCATATTAAATATTCAGGGTTTAAACCTGTAGTACTATCCTTTTAAGAAACAGCTGGATAGGGAAGAGCATTATAATATGGTCAGTAAATGGACCTTTCTGCTGAGTTACATGTGGCCAAATCTATCACGTGGTTAGCTGCAGAGAAAAAAGCTATCAACTTCAATATTCAGTGAGGAAAAATCTCCATTTCATGAAAGCAGAGTCTTCTATAACTAATATATATTACTTTGTATGTTAATATACAATGGAAGTTAATTACCATGTTTGTTCAAAAACATGGGATGTTTTCATTTCATTTAAATCAACACAAAAAACTAACATTAAGTTTTTTGAAACTCCCCTCCCCCAAAAAACTTCAGTGTGAAAGGCTAAGTGTACAAATAAGATCATTTCAATACTTTTTCCCTTTCCATCCTCTTATTTTTTAATGTAATCTTACAAATGATTTCTATCTTCAAGCTGGAAACTTATGCTAAAATCGGGAACACACACAACAGTTTCTCTTTCTCTCTCCCTCCTTCTCCCTCTTTCCTGATTCATAACTATACAACCCACTCCAGTGTTCTTGCCTGGAGAATCCCAGGGATGGGGGAGCCTGGTGGGCTGCCGTCTATGGGGTCGCACAGAGTTGGACACGACTGCAGTGACTTAGCAGCAGCAGCAGCAACAAAGGCACAACAAAGCTAAACACAAGAAGAAAGCTGATTTCTTGGAAAATCCAGATTCTAAGATTAAGATTTTGGTCTGTCACCAAAGCACATTCATGTGAGAATGTGAGGTTTGTTTGTCTTGGCTTCTGTATAGGAAACTTTCAGGTATTCTTAAATGGTGGGTTAAATTCATTATTCTTCAATTGTGAATCTGGTAATGCTAGGTTGAAGCATTTGGTGAAATTTTGTCCCTCTGCCATTATTACTCTGATTTGCCAAATCTTCACTAGTTCATCCTAGGCCATACTTAAGTGAAGAAACCCTGCAAGTATGATGGAAGGAATTTTTGACCTTGGCAAAAATAAAACAAAATGAAACATTTTCTTTGTAAGCTGAGTTCCCTTTATACTCAGATGCAATTTCGTGCCTCTGAACCATGGTTTCCACGTAATGATTCTTAATAGAAGAACAGTAAAAGTGGAAAAGGAAGACACTGTCTGAAGGCCTTGTATCTTAAGTTTGGAATGGAGAGTGTTGTGGATAAACTGGTTGATCTGCCTTCACAAGTGAAGAAACTCTCGTCCCAAATAATTAAAAGACTTCACCTAAGGACCTCATAAATAGCAAATCCAGAGAACCTAGTGAGAACCCAACTCTTTTGCTTCATAATTCAGAGTTCTGTCACTTAGGTCACTAAGATGCAGAAAAATAAACTAACATTTGTCATTGTAGAATAATGGAACTCTCTAGGGAAAGAGATGGGGGAGCCCGGTGGGCTGCCATCTATGGGGTCGCACAGAGTCAGACACGACTGAAGTGACTTAGCAGCAGCAGCAGCAGGGAAAGGGAAAGAAATTTATGATACAGCAGAAAAACTAGTGTGTCAGGCATCAGGCACCATGCCTCTAGGGAGTTTGGCTGATCACCTCTATGCCTCATGCCCACTCCCAACTTCTGCTCTTAAGTGGTCTTGCTCTTCTCTCCTCTCCAGGGGTATTTCTTATCTCTTTAGATACTCATAACAGCCCATATGCCCAGAAGCCTGTTTTCTCCACTAAATGCTAAATCCATTGAGAACATAATTTTTAAAAGAACTTTAGATGAATAGTAAATAAAGAAAATTATATATATATTATTTTTCTGTTTCAAAACAACAAGGATAATAATGCCAATCTCATAAGATTGATGTGAAGTCCAAATATTATGCAGTAAAATATGTTAAGTGCTTCACATAGGGCACTTAACCTCGTCAAGTTACATATTAGCAGTTCAATAACATGTATTGAATGCTTACTCATTCCTTCTCTTGGAACTGTCAAAAAGTGTTATAATTCACATGCTATGACTTCACTTTTAGAATCTGTTGATTAAGAAGAGATAAATGGATGGATGCACTTTCAGATGCCTGATTTTGCAATTCTGCAATCTCCCGAGGGTCCCTAAATCCACAGGTTGGAAATCTTGTGAACTTCAGATTTTTCCGATACCTAGAATGAGTCATAATCCATCAGGAGAGTCATTTAGAATGGAGTACAATAACCACAACACAAGCGAAGCACAAAGGTCTGAGAGTAAGAGAAGAAGAAAAAATAGTAGGTCTTCTTTGCTTTCTATTTTAAAAAATCCCCGCTAATCCATAAGTTGTTGCCAAGAGGCAGCAACTTCCTGCCTTCAACCCTTTTTGCCTCAAAGGTGGCCACTATTCTAAGCAGCACAGTGGCCAGGATGATAACATATGTCGATTGGACAAGCATGGGTTAAATATGGGATGATTAGCCTTTCTAGTTTACTCAGGTCTGTCCTGGTTATTGCATTGCAAGCCCTCTGTCCCAGGAAACCCTGGTCAGATTGGGATGGTTGGTCAATCCAAGTTTTCATAGAGACCACTGAGGATGGTGTTGTTTCCAAACCACAGCTGCTTGCTAAGCAGGGAGAAACATACCCTACATTTACATATGGCTACAGAGCTCTTCTTACCACAATGGCCTTGTGTATCCATTGATCACTAGGAATGTGATCATCAGCATCATAGCCTGAAAGTAGGTCTGAATTGAGATGCCTAGTAAGTTAAAATATATACCCAGTTCCAAAAAATTGGTATGCAAAAGGAATGTAAAGTATCTTAATAATTTTATATTTACATATTGAAAAGGTAATGTTCTAGACATGTTGAGTTAAATAAGGTATACTGTTCTTTTTACTTTTTAATGTGGCTATTAGAAAATTTTACATTATACATTAGGCCCATACTGCACTTCTACTGGACAGAAACAGACCGCTCTAAGATTTTTAACAAGGTGATGCATTTATGTCATGCATAGGTGGGGACATAAAAAGATGCTTTCACTGTACAGGCAACTTAAACAAAAGATAAATAAATTAGAGAACATCAGGCCACAAACAATGGGAGATCAAAATGTCAAATCAAGACCAGACTCATTCCCTTTAGTCATTTCTGCCTTCATTTGTGCCAGGATGAGCATTCCATCTTGAGACTTCAGGCCCAAATGAGAAACGAGGTCTATCTTTCAAAAGCCTACAGACCAAAGAGGGAAAGAGAAAGGTATTTGACAAACATTTTGAATATTATAAAAATATAAAATCATGTTCTAAGTAATATGATAGACTCCAGCAAATGTTGTCTGCATTGATTTAGTTGATTTTATCATCCAGGTAATTTTGAGTTTTTCAGTCCTTCCTCTAAGTCTTCCCTGTTGCTGGCCAAGCTCCTTGAGATTGGGAATTTGCACTAATAAACTGCATGCAGCCAAGTGTGTTTGTTTCAGTGCTCTCTTTCCACTTAATGAGCAAATGTTTCTTCTTTTATTTACTTTCACAAGAAGCAGGTTAGTCCAGTGAAACCTAACGGGCTTAGGTTCAAACATTGCCAATGTTCCTTACCTAGTGAAAGCTTTTAATCTCCCTCTGCCTCATTTTCCACCAACAGCACTGAGTAAAAAGACCCTGGATTAAAAAAAAAGACCCTGGATGACTCTTTGAACTCACACAGACACACACACACACATATATCACACACACACATATCTTTTCTTGCAATTCAACTTATTATTGTTAATCATCTGAAAATACCGAATGCTTACAAACACTCCAGCTTACTGTAATTGTACTCCCTCAATGTAACTATTTTCAATCACTGGGAGGGTTCTGCATACTAGCAATTGGGTTCCCTCTAAACATCCTTGAGAATGTTTATTTGAAAAGATTACCTTGTTTTCCTTCAGGATTAAGTCATGGTCACTGCAGAGAGAGAGAATTTGGAAAAATGGCAAGCAGTTTCTGATGGTTCCTCAGAGACTGCCCTTGTTCAATGAATAGACTCACAGAAAAACAAAATGCATTCTAGCCCACACACGTTAGAGACATTTTTCAAACACCTAGATTACAGAAGATAGGTATTACAAATAACATATTTGTTGAAGAGAGTGAAGAAATCACAAACTTGCTTGGATAAACACTATTAAATGCATACTTAACCAGTGGATTGCGACAGTTCCCCTCTGGCACTCACTGACAAGCTTGACTCCAGTGGTAAATTAGGTTGCAAAACTTCCTTGTCAGAGAATTCACCCTGTTAGGAAGACTCAACCCTTGCTTTGAATCTGCAAGGACAGAAAAATCAATGTGACAGAAAAGCAGTTGCTTGTGTCAGGCCTAACCAAGGAGAGAAAGGGCTTTAAATTAATCATGATTAGGGTTGCTGGTAAAATGGTGCAAAGGCCCATATTCCCCTGGAGTCTCTGAAAAAGGAAAAAGAAGAGGAGCCTGGAGCACTGTGCACATGCTTCCCGCAGACATTGCCCTTCCTCTATAAACAGGATTTAGTGTTTACCGCTGAGAGTAGCCAAGCATTGTTGATCTGTGTAAACAGATAAAATGCATCAAAATCTACAAGATTTTGGCTGAGGCAGTTGCACACAGTATCTAAGTGTAGAGTGAAGATAAATGAAAATTTCATCTTCCCTTCTGGAACCTGTGATCTGACTTTAATAAACTGGAGAGATTTCAGGTTATATATTGAATTTTGATTCCTCACAAAAGCAAAAGGCTGGCATGAGCCTCTTATTTGCAGGGAGGTCAAACACCACCTTCTGGAGGTGCCTGTTTTCATCCCCTGCCTACCTTAGACTGAGAGTATCTACAGGAAGGAAAGTAATTTTTGCATGGTTTATAATCTGTTGCTTTAAAGTTGTCACAAAGACCTACTAAGGTTACTGGTAAACAGCCACCATTAGATGGCACCTGGGAGGCAGTAAACCCCACTAAGGTAGAGATGAACTCTGCCTCAGCTGTCTGTCTCTGTTGACCAAACAAGGTCACTTCAGTTAGGAGCTTGTCGGCTTTCATTGCTGTTCCAGATAGTCAGGGTTTTGTATTTAGAGAGAATGACTACCTGGTCTGCTAACTTCAGACTGCCTTTCATCCTGCACAAGGGAGTGCATCTTTCTAGCTCAACAGGTATTAGCCAACCCAGATCAAATTAGGAAAGGCACTCCCTCCTCTAAGGTACTGCTAACCATAGCAGTAGTGGGCAAGCCTGGCATTCGGTGACTGAGGACTGATGTCCAGGATTGAGGCATGTTCAGAGATAGAAGAGAAGTTGAACTTTAGCCCTTTTGGTGAACCTCAGTCAGGCATTAGAAGCCCAGTCAGTGAGCCCAGGTCATTTATTTTTATAGTTATCTCCAACTAAAAGGACCAGGATTTTGTGAATGTTAGGAAATCACTGGCCTCAATTGTGTCAGCTGTTTGTCATGCTGATACAATTTCTTCCTCAGTTCATTACTCTGTAAATGGAGGGATATCTAATGAAGGTCTAACCGGATCAGACCCTATTTTAAAAATGTTCCTCTTGCTTCATTTTATAGTGTTATCTTTATCATGAGGCACAAGAAGTTTTACCAAGAGAATGATGTAGATTTTATTCTAGTCCACCAGGGCTCAGAGAGAAACAGAAAGCATTTAATCTATGCAAATGTGATCAGTACATTGAAACAAAAGAATATAAAGACTAAATCAGTATAAATCTGAAACACAAGCACCTCCAGAAAACTGAGTTGTAGGGATGAATAATATAAGTAAATATGATGACTACACGTTTTTTTAACATTGAAATTTTGAAATTTATTCCAGAATAAGGAGAGGAAAGGCTCATACATCTAGGCTGCTCCACACTTTCAGTGGTCCTGAAGCTGCACAAGACAGATGACCCAGTAACTAACGCATGGCTGCTCTGATAGTAGACTCTTTAAGGCATCACTATATGTCAACCAGCTTTCAAAAACAAAATCATTCTTTATTTTTTATTTTTGTAGAGGAGAATGTATTTTTGTAGAGAAGTACAGCCATCAGTGCAGTCATTGAAAATCAAGAGCAGTCTTCATATGTACCAAGGGAAATTACTAAGAAAACTTGCAGACTCTCCCTCTCTGGAGATCTTTATAAATAGGATAACTTTTCACCCGTTCTGTGTGATGTTCTCTGAAAACAGGTAATAAACAGAGAAACATTTCCAAAACTCATTCATGGTTTATTTTCCACTCATTCCATCTATGTGCTTTTTCCTCAATTTGCAGTCAACACCCTTGAGAAAGAACAATTGGAAAGGGTGACATAAACAGAATTTAGGGTTCCTGATAGAATAGTAACAAGAGAAGAAAGTGAAAGTTAGTCTGTCAACTGTATCGACTCTTTGTGATCCCTTGGACTGTAGCCTGCCAGATAACTCTGTCCATAAATTCTCCAGGCAAGAATACTGGAGTGGGTTGCCATTTCCTTCTCCAGGGGATCTCCCCACCCAAGGATTGAACCCGGGTCTCCTATATTCCGGGCAGATTCTTTACCATTTGAATCACCAGGGAAGCCAGTAACAATAGAATAGTTAATAAATATTCAATCCTTTCTATATTCCAAGACTATTTAGTATGCTTCTTCAGTTTTCAAAAGGAGACAAAAAATGTTGCAGCTTTTATAATTTGAAAAGCAACAGAACTACCATATGATTTGGTGATTCCACTCCTGGAATATATTTGGAGAAAACCAAAAATGCATGCCAGTGTCCACTGTATCACTATATACAATAGCCTGGACATGAAAGCAACCTAGATGTCCATTAACAGATGAACGGATAAAGAAAATGTGACACACAATGGAATATTACTCGACCATAAATAAAGAATGAAATAATGCTATTTGCAGCGATATGGATGGGCCTAGAGAGGAACATACTAAGAGAAGTAAGTCAGAAAGATAAATATCATATAATATCACTTATATGTGGAATCTAAAATGACACAAAAGAACTTATGAAACAGAAACAGACTCACAGATACAGAGAACAGACTTGCAGCTGCCAAGTGAGGCGAAGAGGGGAGGGAAGGTTGGAAGTTTGGGATTAGCAGAGGCAAACTATTATATATAGGATAGATAAACAAGGTCCCACTGTATGGCACAAGGAACTATATCCAATATCCTGTGAAAAATCATAACAGGAAAGAATATGAAAAAGAATATGTATATCTTGAGTCACTTTGCTGTACAGCAGAAATTAATAACATTGCAAATGAACTATACTTCAATATTTTTTTAAATGTTGCAGTTTTCCTGTCTAGACCAAATTAAAGCAATAGCCAGGTTTATAAAGAACTCTCCAGGTGCCAAGTCCAATGCTGAGCATTTTGCATGAATGATCTCATTCAATCTAACAACAAACCTTTGAAATAGACATTTTACTGTTCCCATTTTACAGATGAGAAGAAGAGTCTTAGAAAGATTGTCTTACATAAACTAACAGAAATAGGACATGATGAAGTTATGATTAATGTATTAGTTTCCTATGGCAGTTGCAACAAATTATAACAAATCTGGTGGGTTAAAATAATGCAAATTATTCTTTCACATTTCTGGAGGACAGAATCATAAAATCAGCCTCAGTGGGCTAATACCAAAGGGTCAGTAAGGCTGGTTCCTTCTGGAGCTTCAGGGGGAAAATCATATATTTTAGGATTGATGCTGTCCTCATTCCGTTAGCTCATGGCCCTGAATCACATGATCTTTTTTCTCCCTCTTTCACATCTCATCGCCTTCTCCTCTTCTTTATCAAATTACTTTCTGACTCTCTCTTAAGAGACCACTTGTGCACACATTTAGGTCCTACCTGGATAATCCAGGATAATCTCCCTAGTTTAAATCCCTAATTTAATTCCTAATTTCATGGAAAGATGGGCTCAACAAAGGACAGAAATGGTAAGGACCTTACAGAAGCAGAAGATATTAAAAAGAGGTGGCAAGAATACACAGAAGAACTATACAAAAAATATCTTCATGACCCAGATAATCACAATGGTGTGATCACTCATCTAGAGCCAGATATCCTGTAATGTGAAGTCAAATGGGCCTTAGGAAGCATCATTACGAAAAAAGCTAATGGAGGTGATAGAATTCCAGTTGAGCTATTTCAAGTAGCTCATCATCTGAAAGATGATGCTGTGAAAATGCTGCACTCAACACTCCAGCGAATTTGGAAAACTCAGAAGTGGCCAGAGGACTGGGAAAGGCCAGTTTCCATTCCAATCCCAAAGAAAGGCAGCGCCAAAGAATGATCAAACTACCACACAATTGCACTCATCTCACATGCTAGTAAAGTAATGCTCAAAATTCTCCAAGCCAGGCTTCAACAATATGTGAACCATGAACTTCCAGATGTTTAAGCTGGTTTTAGAAAAGGCAGAGGAACCAGAGATCAAATTGCCAACATCTGATGGATCATCGAAAAAGCAAAGTTTCAGAAAAATATCTATTTCTGCTTTATTGACTATGCCAAAGCCTTTGACTGTGTGGATCACCACAAATTGTGGGAAATTCTGAAAGAGATGGGAATACCAGACCACCTGACCTGCTTCTTAAGAAATCTGTATACAGGTCAGGAAACAACAGTTAGAACTGGACATGGAACAATAGACTGGTTCCAAATAGGAAAAGAAGTACATCAAGGCTGTATATTGTCACCCTGCTTATTTAACTTATATGCAGAGTACATCATGAGAAATACTGGGCTAGAAGAAACACAAGCTGGAATCAAGATTGCTGAGAGAAATATCAATAACCTCAGATATGGAGATGACACCACCCTTATGGCAGAAAGGGAAGAAGAACTAAACAGCCTCTTGATGAAAGTGAAAGAGGAGAGTGAAAAAGTTGGCTTAAAGTTCAACATTCAGAAAATTAAGATCATGGCATCCAGTCCCATCATTTCATGGCAAATACATGGGGAAACAGTAGAAAAAGTGGCAGACTTTATTTTTGGGGGCTCCAAAATCACTGCAGATGGTGATTGCAGCCATGAAATTAAAAGATGCTTACTCCTTGGAAGGAAAGTTATGACCAAGCTAGACAGTATATTAAAAAGCAGAGACATTACTTTGCCAACAAAGGTCTGTCTAGTCAAAGCTATGGTTGTTCCAGTGGTCATGTATGGATGTGAGAGTTGGACTGTGAAGAAAGCTGAGCGCTGAAGAATTGATGCTTTTGAACTGTGGTGTTGGAGAAGACTCTTGAGAGTCCCTTGGACTGCAAGGAGATCCAACCAGTCTATCCTAAAGGAAATCAGTCCTGAATATTCATTGGAAGGACTGATGTTGAAGCTGAAACTCCATTACTCTGGCCACCTGATGTGAAGAACTGACTCATTTGAAAAGACTCTGATGCTAGGAAAGATTGAAGGTGGGAAGAGAAGTGGACAACAGAGGATGATATGGTTGGGTGGCATCACTGACTCAATGGACATGAGTTTGAGTAGGCTCAGGAGTTGGTGATGGACAGGGAGGCCTGGCATGCTGCAGTCTACGAGGTCACAAAGAGTTGGACATGACTGATTAACTGAACTGAATTTAATTCCATCTACAAAATCTCTTTTGCCACATAAGGCAACTTTCCTAGATTCCAGGGATACAACCTACATATCTTTGGGGGCCATTATTTAGCTACCACAATTGGCATTCAAACTGCCTCCCACTCTCTTTGCTGCTGCTGCTGCTAAGTCGTTTCAGTCGTGTCCGACTCTGTGCGACTCCATAGACAGCAGCCCACCAGGCTCCCCCGTCCCTGGGATTCTCCAGGCAAGAACACTGGCATGGGTTGCCATTTCCTTCTCCAGTGCATGAAAGTGAAGTGAAAGTGAAGTTGCTCAGTCATGTCCAACTCTTCACGATCCCATGGACTGCAGCCCACCAGGCTCCTCTGTCCATGGGATTTTCCAGGCAATAGTACTGGCATGGGGTTCCATTGCCTTCTCCCCCACTCTCTTTAGCCATATAATATTTTCTTCCTAGATGAATAATTCTTAACAAACTCAATGACTAATCTTCAGCAAATGATGGGTATCCCTTATAAACTAAAGAAGCTAACTAAATTAATTCATTTTCATGGACATTAGCACAATATAGTGGTAAAAGTCTGACTTGTGGTGAGAAAATGGAGTTCTTATCAAGGTTGGACCAAGCACCATATCTCTTAAAGTCAAGGATAGAAAGGAGGTTTCAATGTGTTCAGGACAGGTAGAGGAGGACTCCACAAATCTCTTCAAACTTCATTGGAAATGTTGAATCCAATTATCAGTGCCTGCCTTACTTAATTGCTAGTATTTCTTCTAAGTCTGACTTTATATGATTGATGACTGTATTATTATCAACTGCTCTAAAAAATCATCATAAAATTTAATGACTTAAACATTTATTATCTCAAAATTTCTGTGGGTCTAGAAACTGGTAGCTCTGACTCAGAATCTCTCGTAAGGTTGCACTCAAGAGGCCAGCTGGGGCCACAACATCTGAAGACCTGACTGGGATTGGACAGGCTGGCTCCAGGCTGAATCACTCATATGATTGCTGGCAACTAAGATTCCTCGCTACCTGGGGAAATCCAGAGGCCATTTGAATATCCTACAACATGGTGACTGGCTCTCCCAGAGCAAATCATCCAAGACAGAACCACAATGTGTTTTATGACGTAGCCTTAGAAGTGACATATTATTACTCTTTCTGTGTTCTGTTGGTCACACAGATCAATAACATGCTATAGGAGGGGATTACACCAGGGCATGGACATCAGGAGGTTGGGCTTAGGCCACCACAGAAGTTCAATGACTTGAGTGAACTAATGCTTTCACAATAAGACTTTCATGCCAGTATCTCTCTATGGAAGCTTGTATTTCATAATACCATGTGACGGTTGGGTGGCTTTATGGCTTACAAGGGGTATTAACATCATAAAACTTACATTCTAAAGAAAATTGCTCTAATAGCAAGGTAGAGGGAGAACTTCCAGGGACCCCTATTGCTTTTCATGTGCCCCAGGCTATCATACAAACCTCGAGCTTGACCTGAAAGGCCCACATGTGTGCCCAATGTTTTCTGTCCGTGTGCTGTATCTCTAGCTACTACGCCATTCTCATCCTTTCTCAAATGACTCTTCACACCATGCTTTCAATAGCCTTCCCAACTAAAGTGCCATGCTCTCTATGAACTCTTCACCAGCCCTGAGACAACACAAGTAGCTTCTTCTACTGTTTCATCCTATTTTTTTCATGTGTCTATTACAGAACTTAACATGCTTTTCTTTTAATAATTTGATTATGTTTCCCCTCCCAAATAATCTATGTATCTCTTGAAGGCAGTGGCCAAGACCTCACACCATGGCTAGGATATCACATCAATCAAAGACTTTGAATTAATGGATAGCCTTCTTTCAGTAAGTCATATTTCTAAAACACTTAAGGAATGCCAGGGCTTCCCTGGTTGCTCAGACAGTAAGGAATCTGTCTTCAATGCAGGAAACCCGGGTTTGGTCCTGGGTTGGGAAGATCCCTTGGAGGAGAAAATGGCAACTCACTCCAGTATTCTTGCCTAAAGAATTCCATGGACAGAGGAGACTGGCGGGCTACAGTCCACAGGGTTACAAATAGTCAGACACAACTAAGTGAGTGATACACACAGTAAGGAATGCCAACAAAATGATTCTGTTAGGTCCTAAGTCTTACGGTAGTGAACAGTATGGGCTGGTCCTGTATGAGTGTCAGGATACAGAGGAAGGCTCCTCATACCGTGCTTCTGACAATGACTATCTGTTCTCTCTTCTCCATAACTGTTTCTATTTTCCTACCCCCTTCTTGCCTCTTCTCAATTTTCCTTCCCCTCAACTATTTCCTAAGCATGCCATAGCACATACAGACATTGCTTAGACAACCTGACAAAAATCATGGCCAAACAGCTGATCACTCCAGATCCAGCTCATGGTCTCTAAGTTGTCTGCAAAGCCACATGTACATGACTCTCTGTTCCTGTTTGCTAGCTACCATTTAGGGAGGAAAAATGCAGGGTAAAAGCAGCATTTCCATGCCTGGATGGTTCAGAATTCATATCTTTTTTTGTCTTCACTGTCTCAAGTGAGTTTGAAAATAAAAAGGCAAGCCACAGACCAGAAGAAAACTAGTCTGATAAAGGACCTGTATCCAACGTAAAGAACACTTACATCTTATTAATAAAAAGACAGGTACTCTAATTTATAAATGGGCAAAACTGTTAAGTCATGTCACCAAAGAAGATATATAAATGGTTATTAAGCACATGAAAGATGTTAAACACTATTTGCTGGAAAATGCAAATTAAAACTACAATGACATGCCACTCTACATCTATTAGAATCTATAATCAAAATACAGAAAATATCAAGTGGAGATGTATTGTTGGTGGGGATGTAACAAGTCACATACTGGGAAAATGTTTGATACTTTCTTAAAAATTTAAATACAAACTTACTATAGAGCAAAGTGAGTCAGTTCTTTGGAATTCATGGATGAGAAATGAAAACATTGTCCATTCAAATACATATAAGTGAATGTTCATAGCAGCACTATTCAGAATGGCCAGAAACTGGACAAAAATGTAAGTGTCCATCAACTAGTAAATGGATTTTTTTAATGTGGCATGTTATTCAACAATCAAAGGATGCTATAACATATACGAGTACCCCCAAAAGAAATCAAACACAGGAGGCATAATTACTATACAATTTACCTATGTGAAATGTCTAGAAAAAGCAACTCTATGGAGAGAACACAAGTCAGTGGTTGTCTGGAACTGGAAGTAGAAACAGGTGAGCTGCCGATGGACACAGGGAACTTTTAGGAGTAATGAAATGTTCTAAAACTGAAATATGGTAATGTTTATACTGTTGTATAAATTTACTAAAAATATTTAGATTGTACACTTACAATAGGTGAGTGTTATGGTATGTAAATTATATTCCCTCAAAGCTGTTTTTTTAAAAATTACATTACATTAGAAGGTATCTGGTCATAAACTACAAGGGGTCTACTTATTATAAAGATGTCCTCAGGATGTAAAAACCCTGACCTGTTTTCAGTCTCTTTTCATCTGGTCCCAATCAAGGTAATAGAAAGCTAGTTTAGCTAGGTTCCTCTAAATGTGAACATGGCTTAAATGTAGAGACCAAAAAAAAAAAAAGTGAGTCAGCTCTCAAATGACCCGAACTTGTTAGCCCATCTCTAAAAATGAGTTGTGAAGGCAATTTTTTCCTTGCTTATGAAAATGTTTGAGGAAAAACTATGTGCTTGGTTTAGCATAATTGACCACAATAATTATAGTGCATGTGGATTTATGTTGTATTTATAAGACTGCTGGATTTTTGCAGTGGAGGTTGAGGAGAGTCAGTGTTGAAATCTAAGTCTTTAATCCACAAAAAGCCATACATTTTTTATGGTCCAAACTGGCAATTATGGGTTGTAGAAGTATTTGTGCTTGTTCAGATGTTCCATAACCAAACATTTGAAGATGTCCATTTTTTATATAAATCCAGTACTGAGGAAAATTGTACAGAATCTCAGATCTGTATCTATTTTTATAACTTGTCACATTTCTAGTACTGAAGTAGGCCAAGTCCATCTTTTTAAGAAAGACCAAATCTGCATGGAAATTATTTAGGAGGAAGGTATAATTCAGATTCTTGGAGAAAACAAAAAGTAGTGCTTCTGATTTGAACTCCATTACTAAGTCATTAATGGTGGTCCCAGAGCAGTTGTTAGACTAATATGAGTCACAAATTCGATTTCAAATCAGTAAGAATGGCCGTGTGTAAGAAATCAGTAAGAAAGACCCCATGTGTTCCCACAGAGCAACAAGGCGGTCACATCTCTTAAACAACTACTGCTTAAACTGTTAATTTTGCCATTTAGTCCAAGTCAGCAAGGCACCAAAGGGTACAAACGTCCATTTATAAGATAAACAAGTATTCGGGATACAATGTGTGTGTGTGCATGCGTGTGCTAAGTCGCTTCAGTCGTGTCCGACTCTTTGTGACCCTATGGACCGTAGCCTGCCAGACTCCTCTGTCCATGGGATTCTCCAGGAAAGAATACTGGAATGGGCTACCATGCCCTCCGCCAGGGGATCTTCCTGACCCAGATCAAACCTGTGTCTCCTGCGATCACTGCATTGCAAGCAGATTCTTTACCACTGGGCTACTGGGAAAGTTCAGGGATACAATGTACAACATGATGAATATAATTAACATTACATATATTATACATGAAACTTATTAAGAGTATATCCTACAATTCTCATTATAAGATAATTTTTTATTTCTTTAATTTTATTTCTATATGAGATGATGGATGTTTACTAAGCTTATTGCAATAATCACGATGTATGTAAACCATCATGATTATACCATATATATACTTGAAGAAGGGAAAACCACTAGGCAATTCAAGTATGTCCTAAATCAAATACCCTATGATTATACAGTGGAAGTGAAGAATAGATTAAAGGGATTAAATCTGATAGACAGAGTTCCTCAGATAGCCTGAAGAACTTTGGACAGAAATTTGTAACATTAACAGGAGGTGGTGATCAAAATTATCCCCAAAAAAGAAATGTAAAAAAAGGCAAAATGGTTGTCTGAGAAGGCCTAACAAATAGCTGAGAAAAGAAGAGAAGCAGAAGGCAAAAGATATACCAATCGGAATGCAGAGTTCCAAAGAATAGCAAGGAAAGATAAGAAAGCTCTCCTAAGTGAACAATGCAAAGAAACAGAGGAGAAAAAAATAGAATGGGAAAGACTAGAGATATCTTCAAGAAAATTAGAGATACCAAGGGAAAATTTCATGCAAAGATGAGCTCAATAAAGGACAGAAATTGTATGGACCTAACAGAAGCAGAAGAGATTAAGAAGAAGTGGTAAGAATACACAGAAGAACTATACAAAAAGGATCTTAATGACCAGATAACTATGAGGGTGTGACCACTTACCTAGAACTAAATATCTTGGAGTGAAAAGTCAAGTGGGCCTTAGGAGACATCACTACGAACACAGCTAGTGGAGGTGATGGAATTCCAGCTGAGCTATTTCAAATCCTAAAAGATGATGCTGTTGAAGTGCTGCACTCAATATATCAGCAAATTTGGAAAACTCAACAGTGGCCACAGGACAGGAAGAGGTCAGTTTTCCTCTAATCCCAAAGAAGGTCAGTGCCAAAGAATGCTCAAACTACTGCACAATTGCACTCATTTCACATGCTAGCAATGTAGTGCTCAAAATTCTCCAAGTGAGGCTTTAGAAGTACACAAACCGAGAACTTCCAGATGCCCAAGCTCTATTTAGAAAAGGCAGAGGAGCCAGAGATCAAATTGCCAACATCCACTGGATCATAGAAAAAGTAAGAGAATTCCATACAAACATCTACTTCTGCTTCATTGACTATGCCAGAAGCCTTTGTGTGGATTGCAACAAACTGAGGGAAAGTCTTAAAGAGATGGGAATACTAGACCACCTTACCTCCCTCCTGCAAAACCTGTATGCAGATCAAGAATCAACAGTTAGAACTGGACATGGAACAAAGGACTGGTTCCAAATTGGGAAGGAATACATCAAGGCTGTATATTGTCACCCTGCTTACTTAACTTCTATGCAGATCACATCATGCAAAATGCCAGGCTGGATGAAGCACAAATTGGAATTAAGATTTCAGGGAGACATATCAATAACCTCAAATAAGCAGATGACACCACCCTTATGGCAGAAAGTGAAGAGGAGCTAAAGAGCCTCTTGAGGACAGTGAAAGAACAGACTGAAAAAACTGGCTTAAAACTCAACACCTAAAAAGCTAAGATCACGGCATCTGGTTCCATCACTTCATGGCACACAGAGGGGGAAACAATGGAAACAGTGACAGACTTTATTTTCTTGGGCTCCAAAATCACTGTGGAAGTGACTGCTGCCATGAAATTAAAAAATGTTTGCTCCTTGGAGAAAAAGCTATGACAAAACTAGATAGTATATTAAAAAACAGAGATATTACTTTGTGGACAAAGGTCCATATAGTCAAAGCTACGGTTTTTCCAGTAGCCATGTGTGGATGTGAGAGTTGGACCATAGAGAATGCTGAGCACCAAAAAATTGATGTTTCTGAACCGTGGTGTTGGAGAAGACTCTTGAGAGTTCCTCAGACTGCAAGGAGATCCAACCAGTCCACCTAAAGGAAATCAATCCTGGATATTCTTTGGAGGGACTGATGGCTGAGGCTGAAATTCCAATACTTTGACCACCTGATGTGAAGAGCCTACTCTTTATAAAAGACCCTGATGCTAAGAAAGATTGACGGCAGGAGAAGGGAATGATGGAGGATGAGATGGTTTTACGGCATCACTGACTCAATATGTACATGAGTTTGAGCGAGCTCTGGGAGATGGTGAAGGACAGAGAAACTTGGTGTGTTGCGGTCCAGTCCATGGGATTGTAAAGTGTGGGACATAACTGAGTGACTGAACAACAGTGTACCTTAAACTTATACAGTGCTGTTTATCAACTATATCTCAATAAAACTGGAAGAAAAAATCAATAAGACATCAAAGTCATTATTTCAATCCAGTTTAGGATCACAGCTGAGATCCCTAAAAACATTGGTCTGTTGGATATTATCAAGATATTACAGAATCAAAGTTAAATAAAATAGCTTTCAAGTTTATTATCCTACAGTTATTTTGAGGCAAGATCATTTCAATTAAGCTTATTTGATAATTGTTTATAATAAAAGCAGATAGTCCTTGCATATGATAAAACAAGCCAAATATCTTCTTTTATTTCTGTTCCTCCAAGTAGCCAAGAGCAAAAGGAAAAAAAATGAGTATTTAACCACACATCTAGAGCTTCCCCCATGGCTCAGTGGTAAAGAACCTGCCTGCCAATTGAGGAGACAAAATTTCAGTCCCTGAGTTGGGAAGATCCCCTGGAGGAGGAAATGGCAATCCACTCCAGTATTCTTGCCTAGGAAATCCGATGGACAGAGAAGCCTGTCAGGCTATAGTCCATGGGGTCACAAAAGAGTTGGACATGACTTGAGTGACTGACAATACTTGCCATGCTACCACACATCTGGATCACCTAGTAGCCTGTGCTGAGTATCTAACTCTCGCATCCATACATGATCACAGGAAAAACCATAGCCTTGACTAGATGGACCTTGTTGGCAAAGTTATGCCTCTGCTTTTCAATATGCTATCTAGGTTGGTCATAACTTTCCTTCCAAGGAGTAAGCGTCTTTTAATTTCATGGCTGCAATCACCATCTGCAATGATTTTGGAGCCCAAAAAAATAAAGTCTGCCACTGTTTCCACTGTTTCCCCATCTATTTCCCATGCACTGATGGGACCAGATGCCATGATCATAGTTTTCTGAATGTTGAGCTTTAAGCCAACTTTTTCACTCTTCGCTTTCACTTTCATCAAGAGGCTTTTTAGCTTCTCTTCACTTTCTGCCATAAGGGTGGTGTCATCTCCATATCTGAGGTTATTGATATTTTTCCCAGCAATCTTGATTCCAGCTTGTGCTTCTTCCAGCCCAGCAGTCTCATGATGTACTCTGCATATAAGTTAAATAAGCAGGGTGACAATATACAGCCTTGATTACTCCTTTCTCGATTTGGAACCAGTCTGTTGTTCCATGTCCAGTTCTAACTGTTGCTTCCTGACCTGCATACAGATTTCTCAGGAGGCAGGTCAGGTGGTCTGGTATTCCCATCTCTTGAAGAATTTTCCAGTTTGTTGTGGTCCACACAGTCAAAGGCTTTGGCATAGCCAATAAAGCAGAATTAGATGTTTTTCTGGAACTCTCTTGCTTTTTCGATGATCCATCAGATGTTGGCAATTGATCTCTGGTTCCTCTGCCTTTTCTAAAACCAGCTTGAACATGTGGAAGTTCACAGTTCACGTATTACTGAAGTCTGGCTTGGAGAATTTTGAGCATTACTTTACTAGCATGTGAGATGAGTGCAATTGTGAGGTAGTTTGAGCATTCTTTAGCTTTGCCTTTCTTTGAGATTGGAGTAAAAACTGACCTTTTCCAGTCCTGTGGCCACTGCTGAGTTTTCCAAATTTGCTGGCATATTGAATGCGACACTTTCACAGCATCATCTTTCAGGATTTGAAATAGCTCAACTGGAATTCCATCATCTCCACTAGCTTTGTTCGTAGTGATGCTTTCTAAGGCCCACTTGACTTCACATTCCAGGATGTCCGGCTCTAGGTGAGTGATCACACTGTCATGATTTTCTGGGTCTTGAAGATCTTTTTTGTACAGTTCTGTGTATTCTATCTTCAGTGTAATCTAACTTCACAAGCCCTTTTTGCTTGATTGAGCAAAGATTTGTTAAGGACCGACTGTCCGTTAGGTATTTTGTAAAAATTATTACCTATACATACCTTCCCAAGTCCACAGCACTCTTCACCCTTCCCCCAAGATTTTTTTTTCAAACTGGACCCAAAGAAGAGTTAGTAATACATGAAACAGCTGACCCTGAATGTTTTACTCTCTGAAGCATGAACTCAAACTTTTTCTGATTTATGAATCACAGTCATGATGACAACATTCTTTGAACTTTTTTTTTTTGAAACATTAGTAAAAGGTACTTCCTACCCTCTTCACAGGGGTCTGTGTATATTAGTGCTGCTTCTGGAATACTTCAAAGGAAGTATAAGTGTACAAAGTATATGAGTGTCTCTCTCCATGATGTTTACTTCCAAAACATCAAGAATGGCACTATCCAAAAGAACTAGAATATTGCCACAAATATTAAGTTAACAGGTATTATAAATTAGGATAGATTTTTATTTAGCTGTTCAAAATCAAAATATCAACTAAGTCTGTAAAACCTCCTGTGAATTTTATACTTAGTGCATCTCAGTTCTGATGAGCCATGCTCCACGTGCTCCGTAGCCCACACACGGCTGGTGCTGCCACACTGAACAGCAAAGGTCCAGGTGGCCAGTTAGTGAAAGCCACCAAGAACTAAGCTATAGACTCAGAATAATTCTTTTGAATCATCACACTTTTGTAATTGATTAAACCCATCTAATTGCCATGATATTAGATATTACCTAACTGCTGCTGCTGATTAAACCCATCCAGTTGCCATGATATTAGATATTACCTAACTGCTACTGCTAAGTCGCTTCAGTTGTGTCTGACTCTGTGCGACCCCAGAGACGGCAGCCCACCAGGATCCCCCATCCCTGGGATTCTCCAGGCAAGAACACTGGAGTGGGTTGCCGTTTCCTTCTCCAGTGCATGAAAGTGAAAAGTGAAAGTGAAGTCGCTCAGTCGTGTCTGACCCTCAGCGACCCCATGGACTGAAGCCCACCAGGCTCCTCCATCCATGGGATTTTCCAGGCAGGAGTACTGGAGTGGGGTGCCATTGCCTTCTCCTAGATATACCTAAAGGTAAGCTATAAATCAGAAATAATGTTTTTGATTTGTCAAAGCTTATAAGACTACAAAACTGATGAACCTGGTCCAATACCTTGCTTAGATCTTGTCTAAACATGAAAGGCTAAATGTTTATAGGTCCCAGTGAAAGAATTTAAGATGTGGCCATTAATAAGGTAATATTTTTGATACTAGATGATTTCACCTTTTGAACTGAGCTCTCTCAAATGCATCAAAATGATTTATGTGAGACTCTTCATATTAGCACCAGAAAACAAGCTAACAAGGCTATTCAAGTTAGACTCCATCCTTTGCATATCTTGTGGTATGTCTGGTGGCACTGTGCCCTTGGCAAAGGTCAGAGACACAGACATGGAGCCTGAAGGCCTGGTTTACAGTCTCGTGATAATTAACTTTGCAGACATAAAGTTCCTGACCCCGAAAAGAGAATGCTCCCTCCACTGAGAAAGAGTGTCTAGTGTCTTCCTGTATGAGAATGTTTTGTCTCAATACAAACAAACCAGAGTTGAAAAATTAGGTGCAAAAATGCCCTCTTTGGCGTAAACAACCAAACTAGTTAGGATATGATTTTCCTGGAATGTGTTGTGAATTCCAAAGGCAGGCACACACTCGTCACAGAACAGGCCGTTCCTCTGATGGTCAGAGCCTGAAGATTTAGTTGGACACATTCATGCATTAAATTCCACAAGTCCAAATCTGTGTTTACATTTTTCATAATGTTTGGATACACACTCAAATATTTTCTGAATCTTAATTATGGAAAAAGCAAGACATATCAAGTATTTGTTTTAAAGAGCAACTTGGTTCTGAAGCCCATTAGAACCAACGTTATTTGGTAGCTTTACTGAACATTATAACCATCTTCTAGTATCTCTGACACCTGTCTTACTTTGCTTCTCCTGTTACAACAACAGAGATCAAACATATTGACTAAAGAAAAAAGAGTTTCTCTGACTATATGAGTATCTGCACAATTACAGTAGAGTTGATAGTAGAGTTGATCAAGCTCCTAAACATCCAACCAGGTAGGAATACAGTCTCTACTCCTGATATTCCTATCTGGAAGGGTCTCCATCCATTTACCCTTTTATCTTCTTGCGAGGTTCGGACTCAGACGAGGCTACTGAGGCACTCACCTCAATTAAGAAATATAAGGATGCACTCAAAAACTCAATAATTGAGAAAAATAATATTTAATGCAATATTTTAAAAAATCAAAATAAATGCAAAAAATCCAACAGGAACAAATATAAAAATCTTCCATAAAAACAACTCTGCCCTCACTTGCTTCGCACTAGCTGTGGCCCCATTCAGCTTCCTGGCTTGGGAAGAGGAGTGAGTGTTCCATTGGTGGGTTTAAGAGAAGGATCTAAGTGAGCTCTTCCTTCAAAATCTGTCAGCCTGCCCTGCTCTGCTGTGTAAATGTTATTCAGGTGGGCCCCAGCAAGGAGGGGCTGCAGTCAAGCAGATTTGACAGAGGCTCTGAGGTTATTAGCAAGCCCGTCTCACTGGCAGACTAAGCATGAGGTACTCCAGCAGCAGCCTTGGCGATAAGGGTGACATTTTGCTGTCCAGCTCCAACCGCCTGACTTCTATGGGTGAACATCTTTCTCAATAGATTCTGAATGCAGGTGAAAAAGAGTGGTTGGTGTTGGTTCCATTGACATGCAAACAGAACATCAGAACTCCTGTGTGTGCATTCTCCTGACCATGATAACAGTGGCTTCCTGGCAGCCAGATGGTGTGCCTCAGTCTCTCCTGCTTACTTGTCTTTAAGATGATCGGGGTTGGGCCATTCAAATGTTAATTAGCTTAAGTTCACAAACTAAAAATAATCTCCAACACAGTTTATGTCCTTTGGGGTTTACTTCTGCTTCATTCTATAATTGGTATTTGAAAGAAGAATTGGACATATTTTAGTTAGACCCTAAATGATGCTAAGTCTAGTGACCAAGAGCTTCAAAGAAAGTCTATAAGCACCATTACCACAATTCATTGACTTCCAGCATACAACAAGACATGAACTGCATCATACTCTCTCTCTTCAATTAGTTTATGGTCTGAGATATGTCAAATCAATATATAATGGGCAATAAAGCACATAAAATGAAACAATAGAGAATGATTAGGTAAGGACACAGAAATATCTTAACAAAGAGAGTGTATTCCATTGTTACACTACTGGTTTGAGTTATTATCACCAAAAGTAGAAATAAGTTAGAGACCTCTAGTATGGTGTTTCCAGATAAGAGGTTCACAGTACAACACTGTATGGCTTAAAAGAACATAAAGTCTACTTGAAATCAGGATATGTTTCTGAGAATTTTGAAGCCAAAAGAGAGGTGAAAGAGTCAGGGTTTGAGTACCTTTACACAAGAAAGAGAATGTCCTGTGGCCAGGTAAGGCGAATAAGAAAGAGCTATCAGAGCTTCCAACACATGGAAGGCTCCAGAAATTACTAATAACAAGTCGTCCAAGGTCAGTCACCTGCTTACACATATCTCCTCCAACCCCACACCAAGAAAAGCTTCATCATCTGCTCACTAATACCTGGAACTTTTGTATCTGAGAGTAAAAACATTATGGCAATTTGGATTAAGAATCATCCACTCATAAATATATTGAGATTGCAAATGGAACTCAATCACACTAAAATGTAATCAGTTGATCAGTCATTAAACTCTTCTCATTCTAATGAGGCAAGGACTGAAATGTTAAAATGGAAACCTGCGTGTCTTATTTATGTTTGCATCCTCAGGACCTAGCACAGTACCAGAAACTAGCATGTGTTCAGTAAATATTTGCTGCATGAATGAATGAATGAATGGAGATAGAGCAAGGATGAGACAGAGGACTGAAAGAGGGTAAAAGTGCAGAGAAGCAGGAGAGCAAATGCACACATGCGTATATGCATGAGGGAGAAAGGGCAGCTCTGGCAGGCACTGTCATGGATGTTTTGCCTGTCTCTTTTGGTTATTTCTAAAATCATATAGTATGCTAACCATTAAAGAATATGTTTATACGCCCGTAACAGAAATCCCAACAAACCGTAGCGTAAACATACTAATACATGAAATTCTTTTTCTCAAATAATGAGATGTATGGAAGCTAGTGTTGATTAAACGGTTCAACAAGGTCGAGGCTGTCACCTCTGTGTATCTCTTGGCCCCATATGACTGCCACAGATCCCTACATAGGAAATATATTCAAAGGGGAAAACTAAGGAGACACCAGGGTATTTTTCCCTTTCATCAGAAAAGCAAGCCTTCAAGAATCCTTATCAGACTTCCACTGGAACTCAGGTTAGATATGTTCCCTTTGTTCCCTTTTCAGCAGAGATTCAGGGGTGTAAAGTATTTTTCTGGACAGCTTGACATTTTGAAGGAAATTTAGGTTTTGTTATTAATGAAAAAACAGGGGGAATGGGTTTTGGTAGGCAACTATACTAGTTGTCTATTGCTACTCTAATTACAGAATTACTGAATTTAGCAGCTCAGACTGGCATACATTTATTACATCTCAGCTTCCACGGGTCAGGAGTTTGGGCATGGTATAACTGAGTCCTCTGCTTAGGGTCTCACAATGTAGGTGTCAGATGGGCCATGTTCCTTTCTGGAGCTCAATATCCTCTTCCAAGCTCGTGGATGTTGGCAGAATTAGATTCCTATCTGCTCTATCACTGAGGCCCTTGGGTCCTCTAAGCTGCTCACACTGCCCTGCCACATCATAGCAGCCGCTTCTTTAATGTCAGTGGGAGAGTCTCTCTTTCTGTCTCCAATCTGCTAAAATGGAGTCTCACAATGAAACATAACCCCAGAAGTGACAATCCATCACCTTTGCCATGTTCTGTTGGCCATACTCATGAGGAGGGGATCATACGAGGGCATGGATGATAGAGGGTTGCCCTGAACAGCATCTGCCACAGGAACTGACAGTGTCATGAAGAAACCAAAAAGGGGATCACTGAAGCTTAGAAGCCCATTCAGGTCATATAGAAAGTAAAGAGGCAGTTCTCCACAGAGGTCCCACTACGTTGTCATTTTCTAAAACATCTTCTATAGAACCTCACCTTTACAAGATAATATTTGGTGTACCTTTACAAGATAATATTTGGTGTACCTTTACAAGATAATGTTTGGTGTATTTGAGGGGGGAAAGTTTGGTGTTCAAATAGGTTTAGTTAGTTGGAATAGGTTTAGTTAGTTGGAATAACTAAAGTTGAGCTGATTTTTTAAATGAAAAAACTCTTTAGCACGTTTATTATAAATCTCATGGGAAAGACAGAGGGAGGTTGCAGGCGTTCCAAATAAATCTATGCCGGAACATTTTTGTGTATAAAACAAGAAAAATAATAGCCAACAACAATTGAGCACATTCTGTGCTGTAAGCATTATTCTAAACACCTTCATAAGCAAATGATGCTGGAGGGCTACCAGAAGCAGTGTGTGTGTGTGTGTGTGTGTGTGTGTGTGTGTGTACACACGCATGCACACACACACACGTTCATTTGTGTGGTTGGGGAACAAATAGAGGTGATGCAACTTCTCCCTTTCCCCTAATCTTCCAAATTTCCAGTCTCCCATCAATGCCTCAAGGTGAGTTTGAAACTTAGGACAGAATATCCTGCACATCTTCAGACATATATACTATCATTTGAACAACTATTCAAAGACTCACATCCCAATCTCTTGATTCTAGGTCTAGTACATTGCCAGTTGCAATGTAGCATTGTGTGTTAAAGAAAATAAGTGGTTGATCTTGCTAATCATACATTCTCTAACACTACCCACCCCTGAACATTTATCTGGCAGTAAATGGAATACATCAGAATTGCAGCTTTACAGTATTCTTCCCAAAGTAACCAAATTTATTTTTTCCTTTTGTTACAATCTCTGCCTTTCCTCTTGACTTCCTTTGGCTGATTATCCACTCCCTGAGATTTGCTTCTTTCAAAGAAGAGTCAAGGATGTTGTTAGCTGGCAGCCAGGAAGTGGGTGTCACCATCCATCAAAGGTCAGCACAGAGCTGCAACCAGCACCATGGGAAGGGGCCCCTTAGCAAGGAAACAAGACGACGCATTTCTCCAAGGCTATGTGACAACCAAGAATTCTCCAGAGCTGGATGAGAGTAAATATTCCAGGAATGGCTTTGTGGTTGGTTGTACTATTCCCACAGTCTGAAGGGAATTTTTAAGGAACCTGCCCAAACTTTGCCTGTCTATGTAAAAACTATTAGTCTAACCCATTGTTTCTTCATTTCCACATATAATCAATGTCAAAATGAGAACATCATTAAGCAGTTAGGAGAATTGCATATGGAATGATCTGGAAGTTAATAATTCCTGAGTAAAATTTATTACCTAATAATAGACACACAGAAAACCATTCTAAGTTTTTTTAAAACACTAACAAGGTGGGGTGGGGAAAGTGTGTGATAATCGTTTATAATACAATTCTGGCTTTTTGAAGTATTATTATTTGTTTCAGTATCACCTTACTTTACATCTATTTTCTGTGCTTTACTGCTTTTCCTTGGCACTGGACCATTTGCCTTTCTTCAGTTAACAAAGAAATTCTGCATGAAATAGTACAAATCAAAGTCAGATATCTGGGAGCCAGAACGTCTACAGGAGCCCATGTTCCGGACTCAGAGATGTAAACAGCCACTAGTTATGGGAAAAGAGAGAGAGAGGGGAAGAGAAATTGAGAATCGGTTTTCTAATTTCACATAGAAAGAGGATTGTGTTTTTCACCTGTCCATTTCTACTTAAGAAAAAAGCAATACAATTTCCCATACCACTGGATTGCCCTTGTTTCCCTCCTTTCTCAAAGCAAAAAGGCTTTTTATTTAACTGGTTAATTCCTGAGCTTCTCTCATGCCTTCTTCCTCACTATGAAAAAGATTTTCTTTTCATCATGCATGTATATATTTTGAGGACTAATCAGTATTCCAAACTTCAGTGTTACTGCTTTTCTTTACCACTCACTAATGAGGATGGTTGCTTAATAACACTCTGGATTAATGATGGCCAGAAGACAAGACTGTATTCACGACCAGTGTAGATTCATTGCAGTTAGCATAACACTTAGAGATTGGGTTTGAAATGTTACTGTAAGAAGCCACGAAAGGAGCAGAAGTCACAGGTTTTCTGTGAGTAATGATGCATTGTGTTTATTAACTCAAAACATACTCCATGAACAATTTGGACAACCAAGCAGCAGTGAGTCCCAGAAAGGATGAGGATGTTAATAGAACAGACAGCATTAAAAGGAATTAAAAGAAAATATAGTGTGTAATCTGTTAGACCAGTGGTTAGCAAACTTTTCCTTGTAAAAAGCCAAATAATAAACACTTTAGGTTTGTGGACCACATACAGTCTCTATAGAAAATTGTCCTATGGTTGTTCTTCTTACAACACTTTAAAATGTAAAAGACATGTTTAATTCTTGGACTGTATATAAACAAGACACATACCAGCTTTAGCTCACAGGCTGAAGTTTGCCAATCCATGCTTTAAATAATTTATACCCAGCAATTAAAATCAATCCTTTCTTTTTAAATACAAATTTAAATCAAGATTCCTAGTTGTTTTAAAATAACTCAATGACATAAGTGTTCAAATGTGCTAAAACCTCTACATGGTTAAAATATAATCCAAGATGTCAAGTCAAAGGGGCTTACTTATTTGTTGGTTTTTATTTTCCTCCTCCATCTCAAAAATATTTATAGGAGAAAATGAATGTAGAGTCAAATTAAAATTGTGTAGCTTCAAAAGTAGGGAATTTTTCTTCCTTAATTTATCTACTTATCTAAAATTCCCGAATATATAATAAAAATAACAGTTGCCTAATATAGCATTAGATGGCTAATTATATATTTCCTATAAGTGCCAGGAGAGTGTTAATTCTCAGTTTGGTTATAAAAAGGGAGGAGAAGGGGAGGAGGATGAGAAAAAATCAACAATATTATAAAGCACTAAATTAGCAAGCATAAAGAATAGCAATAACAATTCAGCGAGACATGTTAGATTTTAAAAAGCACAATTGGAAGCAAAAATCTCATCTCTGTTTCATCAGAAAAATCAAAAACCATTTACTTCCTTAAGATGAGTTTTAGAAAAGCCCAACAAATCTAAGAGTAGTCCTGCATGGCAGGTGAGGCAGCAGCTGATTTGAGGAATAGAGAGCTAACTGACTTGCTCTACGGTTTCCTCACATTACCTCAGTGTCAAGGTAGAATGCTTCTATATTTTGCATTATGAATTTTACACTATCCCAACCTCAAATACCAATTTTCTTTCAAGCCTTTATGTGAATTTTGAATTCTGCCCTATAATATATCCACATCATTTTCATACTAGAGAATGGGCAATTGGTTAATTTCTACAGTGCTACTAAAATTCCCCAGTGTCTACCTTAGAGCTTCATCTGCTCCTCCTGACTCCACACATACCCTTGGAGTCATACCTTTCTCATGTTGCAGGAATCCAACAGAATGAGGCTAGACTTCCCTGATGGTCCCGTGGTTAAGAATCTGTCTGCCAGTGCAGGGGACACAGGTTCCTTCCCTGATCTGGAAAGATCCCGCATGCCGGGAAGCAACTAAACTCGTGCATCAAAATTGCTGAGCCCACACGCCACAACTAGTGAAGCCCGCGCCTGGAGCCTCTGCTGTGCAACGAGAGAAGCCACCGCAACAGGAAGCCAGCGCATCACAAGTAGAGAAAGCCTGTGCACAGTAATGAAGACCCAGCACAGCCATAAATAAATATAAGCAATACATTAAAAAAAAGAAGCAGGAGGCCTGAAGAATGTCCCCTGCCACAGCCTTCCTCTCTGCCAGGGACTGAGTCTCCCTAAAGGGATGTAGGGACTCCTAGTTCTGGCCTGAGGCTTCTTGACAGAAAAAAGAGAGGGAAAAAACACAGATCATGGGAACAGGGCAAATACTTCATATGATTACACGTAGATTTCTAGAATGTGCCAATGTCAAGATTTGTATTTTTCAAATATGCCAAAAAAGTGTTGTTTAAAACATAGAAATTAGAAATCTTTGGGAGAAGACTATTTTTTAACACAGATTTTTATCTATTCACTTTTGCTTACAACACTAAATTACCTACGTAAGATTATATTATAACAAATGAGGGGAAAACTATATTAACCCCATTTTATAACTGAGAAAACTGAGCCTCAGAAAGGGCACGAGTCACTTCCCGCAGTCCCAGGGCTCAGAGAGGCTGACTTGAACCAGTGCTGTTTGGCTCCACACTGAATTTACCCCTGCACTCTTGATGATATTCTGACACTGAACCTCATTAAAATTTAAATATTCCTTAGCAACTTCTTACTCTTAGAGTGCTTTATGTTGAAATTAATGATATTTCTATTTAATAATTCAGCTTGATTACTTTATAATGCCAGCTAAAATATTATACTATAAAGAAGGAAATGAATAATTCTAGCCCCTAGGTTCCTATGGATCGCTGGTGCCTGTTAGAATCTTAAAGGATCACTCCATTAGCTTATATTTAATAGCAAATCACCTGGGTTTCATAGCCCCTTAGCCATCTCACCAGCCACCCTCTGTGCTTCCATTTGTTAGTGTTCACCTGCTCCCTCTCATTAATATGCAAACACACAGTGGTTTCAGCTCATTCCCAAAGCCTTGTCTTGACATGAAGCCATCTTTTCTCTCAGTGTGCTTCTTCAAGTGTCCATTATCTAAACTCTGAAATGTCCCATAGCAACTATGATATCTCTGAGAAATAGAAATGTTTCAAAGCCCTGACAACAGAAACAGAAAGAATAATTCCCCGGTAAAAAGACAATGCAAGTTTGAATCACCACAACATGTTATTTCAATCCTCATCTCATCATGAGATCTTGCACTGGTATTGTCCATCACACTCACAAATACTGAGGAGGAGAAAGACTCTGTTGGACTCGGTGGTAGAAAATGTTTGGTTCATATGTTTTATGCTGTCCTAATCATTTTACTATATTTAATTCAGGTTGTCTTTGTTAGGGGCTTCCCTGGTAGTGCAGAGGTTAAAGCATCTGCCTGCAATGTGGGAGACCTGGGTTCGATCCCTGGGTCAGGAAGATCCCCTGGAGAAGAAAATGGCAACCCACTCTAGTATTCTTGCCTGGAGAATCCCATGGACAGAGGAGCTTAGTGGGCTACAGTCCACGGGTCACAAAGAGTCGGACACGACTGAGAGAGGCCCTCAACCAGTGCAACAGTCATTTTTTTCTTGTTGCATAAGCATTACGAAATTAACGTGTTACCCATTGTGATCTTCCAGCTTTCCTAGCAAAAGATTCACACTGCAACTACCAGGATGTGGCAAAAAAGCAACCTGAGCTTCCTGCTTCTTCATGGTTTGGATATGGAAATTTTTCTGTCAAAAGTTCTGTGTGGGGGAAGATGGGGAGTGGTGGCGGTCAGGGATAAACTTCTGACTCCAGTATGCACCAGTTCTGGAGAAGACAATGGCACCCCACTCCAGTACTCTTGCCTGGAAAATCCTATGGATGGAGGAGCCTAGTAGGCTGCAGTCCATGGGGTCGCTGAGGGTCAGACATGACTGAGCGACTTCACTTTCACTTTTCACTCTCATGCATTGAAGAAGGAAATGGCACCCCACTCCAGTGTTCTTGCCTGGAGAATCCCAGGGATGGGGGAGCCTGGTGGGCTGCCGTCTATGGGGTCGCACAGAGTCGGACACGACTGAAGCGACTTAGCAGTAGCAGTATGCACCAGTTCTGGTGTCTAGATACAAGGCACGCAGGCAAGCTTTGAACAAGAGCTTGTGTGATTTTTAAGTTTGAGAAAGATACTCCTATTGTCCCTTTTTAGAACTATGAAAAACTCTGGCATTGGGTGAGCTTTTTCAATTTTGGGAGTGTCTATTCTCCTTGCCTAATTATGAAAAACAATATTAAAGTATCTAATTCTTCAGTTTCAAATCACAGTACACACACAGCTTGAAATTTGTTTATTACTGAAAAGTGATAGCTTAAAATTAAGGGAATTATCTATATAATAGAAACAGAAAATCCATAATCACAATTTTCTATATTTATCAAAAGACAGGTGTTGGGTGAGCTGCCTCCAGTTCTATATTCACGTTGTATCAGACGAGGAGAAATTTCCATTCCAGCTGTAATACCTAACCACCATCCTAATGCTATCCCTTTAATACATCCCTTTAGCTTCACACCTTTTTTTTTTTTCACCTTGAGCCTTATAAAGTCTTACTTTTGAAAGCCATGCTAGATAAATGGCAAAACTGTCAATATGGAGAAGCAGCCCAGACATGTGTATAGCAGCCAGGGGATCCAAAAAGAAGAGTTTTTAAAATCAAGATTCAAGTCATTTACTTTCTACTGGAAAATTACACTTGTTATGAAACAGAGACATCAAGGTAGTGTTGTGAGGATTACAAGAGCACATTGGTTAAGTGCTCGAAACCCCATAGAGATTGAGTCCCTTGTTTTATCTCCTGGGTGCATGATTAAAACAACACCCCCCCAAAAAAAAATCCAGTTTTCTTTAATGCACAATGCATAGAGTCAGTAACTGCTAGCAGTCTTTATTAAACTTTCTTTACTCACTTTGGTAACTGATGTTATTAGAGGAGAGAGTGTTGTGAACCCAGGTTAAAAGTGAAGTAAAGGCAGACAGCTAAGAAGGCAAATAAGAAATTAATTCTTATCATTTTTACCCAACACAGTAATTACACCCAATTATACTACATTCATCTGTTAGTCTAAATGACAGAACAGAATGAACAAAAAGTTTAGGATGAGACCAAACTGGATTCAAATTCTGGTTCTTTCTACTGGATAGATATCTCTCTTCAAACTTCAATTTCTACATCTAAAAAAAATGCAATGACAAGTTCTCCTCTAATAATTAGTGTAAGTAATTCAGACTTACACTCCTATTAAGAACAAGTAAAATAGTCAAAATATTCATAATCATAATAAAAAAAAAAAGATAACAAGATACTGAGGAATTACTAGACCAAAATCTGAAAGAAAAGATTCCAGAGAGGTAAGACCAAAACACAAAGCTACTGTTGCTCTGAAGTCATTTGCTGATCTAGAAAAAATGAAATAGCAGCAAAACTGAGTTGAGCTTTTGGTAGCCTTAAAGATTAGAGAGTGAAAGGTAAAGCCCAGAAGGTACTGAAGCTGGAGACCCAGATAAATCACTCCTAGTTTAATCTGGAACTCCACACCATCAGGCTGACTTCTCCAAACTCTGAAGTCACCCAGTCTGCCCACGGATCTGCAGGGCTCTGGTCATCCCAGGCTATCCCAGGCCTTGGACTGGGACTGAGAGTTCCTCTAAGGCTCCTGGGAGCACCACGTGTCTGAGTCAGTATTGGCTCAATGCACGTTCATCCATAATGCAAACTTTTGTACCACCTTTCATGTGTGTGTAATAGTTCACCTATACAGATCTGCTAATACAAGGATAACACCAGTTTTTCAGGTTTATGAATGGAATTTGATGAAACTGTTGATATCCAGGATTCAGCATGATGCTGAGATAGCCTTATATATTCACCTTACTGCCCTTTCCATGACCTTCATTCCTTTCTCTTTGTTTCACATCTTCTTACCTTTGCCCCCCTTTCCCTTGAACACTTAGGTTTCACCTTTTCTCTCTGGCCCACATCACCAAATAGCCTTCCCATTACTGCTTCAAGTCAAGTCACGTGAGAGACAGTGCAAAGAAACAGGTATGTGAGGCCATAACAGCAGCAAGGCTACTTGAGCACGTGTCCCAAAACGTTTCGTAAACTAGTACATCTAATGCGTTTGTTATTTTTATGATATTTGTAAATCCATCTACATTAATACCTCCATGGCTAAGTGTTGAGCGAATGATAGGTGATCGCCATTAGCCAGATGCTGGAAAGAGTAGCAAAGTATAAGAATGATTCCTGTCTTTCAAGGGGGGTACTTGAACTGTAGCTGAAAAAAATACATGACAGATGACAGTCAATGACAGAAGCAGTGAGAATTCAGACAAGCATCTGTGAGGAAAGTAGGACTTCAAGAGGGGTTAAAGGGCGAAGGGCCCTGAAAATGCCAAGGAAGGAATGGAGACGAGGTCCGGGAGAGGAGGAATCTAATGTGGACGACACAGGGGAGGGAGTGCCGGCTGCAAGGCAACAGGAAGAGCATGAGCTGCGTGCCCACAGCGTGCTGTGTGCTAGTCCACGCACCTTCCAGACAGCACTCCATCTGAGATGTCTCAAGAAGCCCTCTCAAGGGGGCATTATCATAGCTCTTCAGACAATAAATTGAGGCTTAAATGGCCATACCACAGAGTCTGTAATTAAGTACTGACACTGGAATTTGAAGCTAGGTCAGGAGGACACCAAAACCTGTGCTTGCTGACTACCCTAGAACACATTTCATCAGCACGGTTTATGGAAGGCCTGGCAAGAAGGCAAGCATGGCTTACAGGCATAAACAAATGGGGGCCGACTGTAATGGGTTATTGAGGAAGGAAGCAAATGCTAAGAGCAGCTTCTAGAGTAACTTCTCCAATCTTAATATGTGAGAACAAACAAAATCTGGTTATGACCAAACGGAAGTTTGTGGGGCTGTGCGGTTTGATGTGTTCTAGTCTTGGACCAAGTAGGTGGCTGTGAGAACAGAAAGCAATGGATAAATCTAAAACCAGTTTGAAGAAAGAAAAGGAGGGTATATTGACACTGGCTGGACAGATGAAAGAGAAAGAAAAGTAAAAAGAAAAAAGATCTCAGGCCCTTCCTGGTAGTGCAGTGGATAAGAATCTGCCTGCCGATTCAGGAGACATGGGTTCAATCCCTGGTCTGGGAAAATTCCACATGCCTCAGAGCAACGAAGCCTGTACCCTGCAACAAGAGCCAGTCCAGCAAAATGATGGAGACCCAGTGCAATCAAAACAACTTCAGAGAAAAACGGCAAAAAAAAAAAACAAAGTAACATTGACAAACAGAGAATAGATAGGGGAAGCAACCTCTGTGAAGAGAAAGGGAATTCTGGTTTTAATATGTTCAGTGTAGGGCCATGGCAGGACTCCTGAGGGTGAGTTTAATATAACCCCTAAGGAGCCCTGGGATAAGAGACCACAGGAAGAGGCCTGTGCAGCAGGAGAGCATATGAAGCACCAGGGTGTCAGTAAGATAACTGTGATTACTGGGTAAAGACTCAGAAGTTTCTTATAGGAAAGATGCAGCAAAAGTACAAACTGATAAATAAGGAGAAAGTTCCCCCAGATGCCATTTGTCTACATTTCTCTTCATTCCAGGCTTTCCTCTCAGTTCCCACTAACTGCTAGGCATGTGTGCTGTAATACTGCCTCCACTTAATTCCCGCCCATGTTTGTTTGTTTAGATGTGTCTCTGCCTTTCATCCTGCCCCACTTTTGTGCTGTGTCAAATAATGAGGACAGTAATGACCAGAATCGGTCCATTTTGGCCTGCACAGCACTGATTGCTGTGATTTCTTCTGTACCATGTTATTTCATGAGATAAAACCCAATTACATTGAAGATTAAATCCTTTAAAGTCAGCCTTTCTAATGAAACTGACCTCATGAATCTTGCATGACCTTTTTACTTTACTTTGGGTAAAGGCTAAACTACTAGCTTAGCAAAATCTTCAAAACAGAGGATCTTGATGGTCTTCAAAATAGATGGCCTTCCCTGGTAGCTCAGACAGGAAAGAATCCACTCGCAATGTGGGAGACCTTGGTTTCATCCCTGCATTGGGAAGATCCCCTGGAGGAGGGCATAGCAACCCACTGCAGTATTCTTGCCTGGAAAATCCCCATGGACAGAGGAGCCCGTCAGGCTACAGTCCCTGGGGGTCTCAAAGAGTCAGACACAACTGAGTGACTGAGCATGCACACACACACACACACACACACACGACAATATGTAATTTTATTTTTCACTCATGCTATAGTTCAAAAGAAGCAGTTAAGGTCTGCTGGGGTGGCACTGACATCATCAACTTATAGCTTCCATTTTAGAGACTAAGGTGGCTATGACAGTCCCCTTGGAAAGGGAAGAGAATAGATGCCAATGGGCTTCCTTTTTTTAAAGAACTGACACTTTTTAAAGAATGTGCACACATCACTTCTACTCACATCTCACTCCTCTGGACTTAGTCGTATGACACAGGGCTGGTTCAAAGGAGGCTGGAAAATAAAGCTTTCTAGTTGGGTGGCCTTGCACCAGCCTTTTTAAAATGGGAGGAGATGAGGGAGTTCAGGGTTCTATCATTGGAAAAAAAAAAGGGAGAATGGATTTGTGGGAACCGTCATCAGACTCTAGCACATTTGGGTTCAGATCCCCACTCCTATGATGCTCATTTAACAAGACCTATCTCTTCAAATGCTAAGCTAAGTTTTAAAGCAGCAAATCCATTTTGTAGTGCTGTTTGCAAATTTAACACATTGCTATTAAAGGAGCAGAAGGGAGAGCTCCTTTAGGTGTAATTAGGAAGCAAAGGGCTAGAATGACCTCTGGGTTTTCTGTGACTCCTACTCCACTCTGTGGGAGACTGTTTACTCTAAGAAATAAAATTTGGAAACCTCTCACAGTGTGTGTGTATGCTTAGTCACTCAGTCATATCAGACTTTCTGTAACCCCATGGACTATAGCCCACCGGGCTCCTCTGTGCACGGGGATTCTCCAGGCACGAATACTGGAGTGGGTTGTCATGCCCTCCTCCAGGGGGTCTTCCAAACCCAGGTCTCCCACATTCTTTACCATCTGAGCCAAGCCTTCTCAGCAGTTAAGCGCAACCAATGAACATCACTCCCTCCCATTTAAATAATGAAAAGTCCTCTTTTGATCTTGATTTACATCAATTTTGTCAGCTGAGTGAACACCCATGGAAGTGAACACTGAGCCATTTATTTCCCAGCGTGCTCTGAGAGCACTTCTAAACCTGCAGAAGACACTGCCAAACATGAATTAACAACCATGTTGAAGCAAAGAGTAAAAGGGGAGGATATTTCTGTAATTCTTCTCCACAAATCTAATCTTGACAAATGAGGCAATATTATGTCTCATCAACTAATAAACTGTCCAGATTGGAGTTCCATGTAAGGATAGAAATAAGCTAAAAGTATGCCTAATACTCCTGGAAACAATTTTTCAACTTCATTTCAAGAGTAGAGGACAGAAAGAAGCAATAGAAAAGTCAACACAATTAAAGCAAAACAAAAAAATAAGTTTTCTCACCATAGATGACCTAGAGAAAAAGTCTTAGTTTTTTTCTTCAGTTCTGTTGACTTTTCTATTAGGAATTGTTTGATTTCTCCCTCTTCCACCTCAGCAACAAGGATGGACCTAGAGATTTTCATACTGAGTCAGCCAGACAGAGAAAGACAAATATTATATAATATTGCTTATATGTGAAGTCTAAAAAAAAAGATATAAAAAATGAATTATTTACAAAACAGAAATAGACTCACAGACATCGGAAAAAAACTTATGGTTACCAAATGAGAAAGGGGGATGAGCGAAGGGATAAATT